>JAYJLV010113425.1:0-11103 GCA_036873485.1 Torymus texanus | reverse complement strand
CGATTCATTGAAAATTCATCGAGATAATCCATAAACATCATTTTTATTCTGGTGAATATATAAGGCCCTCCCGGGGAAGTCGTGCCTAAAAATGAACAAAAAGTAAAAAGAATGAGTTATAATTTAAAATTTCTTTACTTATTCAAGAATTATGTTTATAAATATAAATTCTTTGATTGGAAGTTTTTTGATAAAAAGAGTTTTAAATTAAAATTTTTTTATTCCATTTTCAGTTCAGTTCTTTAATGATCATTCTGACACTCTCAGCTATGGAGTTAGTTGGGTTTCCTTGAACACTCATTTTCTCTAGATACTTTTAAAAGCTGCTCTACCTCTGTCACGAAAGTCCAATGAACAAATCTTAGACAGGATTAGTTTGTTTTATCTTTAACCGGGAAAAAGAATATCCTTATAAAATTTTAGCCAAATCCACGGAGTTGCGATGGTCTCCTTGTAAGTTTGCAATATATTAAAATTTTTGGTAGATTTCTCTGTTATTAGTTTTCCTCAGATAAAAAAAATTGGATACCTAGTTTTTTGCCACAACTGTTACCACTTATTTTAAATCATCAATCCTAAATCTGACTTCAATTTTGTTTCAACACACAACGATTTTGATATCTCATACTCTAAAAATTTTCAACTAACTTCATTACTACAACAGAAAAAATTTCTTAATAATATTGTTAGTAATATTGTACAATGCGAATCATACTTTAAAAAATCCATTTTAAATCTTCTCACATACTATTCTTCCATTTCAAGATATACAAAGTTGAAAATTTATATTTTATATTAAAATAATAACAATAATTTAATTTAATTTTATAATTTTATTTTTATTTTTTATTGTGTAATATTGCAGGAAGAAAGAAATCATTTACATATATCAACGTGGATTTTGTAGTTTATAGCTGTTACACTTTAATAGCACAGACAAAATTATTATAGCATTAGAGATATCTTAAAATCTTTGGATACTATATAAAAATTGAAGTCATATTAAAATTTAACGAAGCGAGATACGTAGGAGCAGCTTTATAAAATCTTCAGAATATTAGATTTTTATTTTGAGATTGCGTAGTTATATTGCGATTTAGATAGCAATTTCACTTTTATTGAAGCAATGTAAGCTTCCCCTCTTATCCACAAGAACTAAAATAAATCAATACTTACTTTTTTTTAAGTATCATTTTCATTTTTAAATGATCATCAATTATCATTGTTGAATTGCTGTTCTGTAGTTTATTCTGAATAAAAACACAATTAAAATCGTATAAAGAAAAACTGTAAATTAAATTAGAATAACGCAAAATACAGTATAGATATCTGTAATGACTCTAAGATCCTCTTTAAGTCACGTGAAATACAAACGTAGATCTCTACTGCTACAACAATTTTATTATTATTTTTAAGGTGTCTACGATTTAGCGATCAGTATAATCATCTTAAACAACATTTTAAGAAAAAATTTTATTTGCTAGATTATTTCTGAAAGTTTTTAAAGTATATAAGAAAAAAATCTAATAAATGATCATTCCAAATATGGATAATGCATTTTTCATACAATTACAAAAAGCCTTTTTGAAAAAATAATTAAATTCACGTGTTAATAAGGTAGAGACCTACATATGTATACTATGGGGTTATTACGCATTCGCCATGTACCCAGACATTTACTCTACATGCCCTAAGAGTATTGTGAAAACGTATACGTAAATGGTACCATATACATATATAAATTAATTTTTAAATATTTATTTCCGTAAGTATGATCTTAAGGGATCTTAATATACTTTAAAATCAAATGTGGCTAAAAAAACTACTTTTTATTATTATAAAAACGGTAACCCTTTAATTTCGGTAAGTCATATTTCAAAAAATAAAATAAAACTGGAGAAAATTATCTTTTAGTTCTTGTTTGTAGAATTAAAAATATTTATTTTTCCTACTTTATTCAAGTTTCAATAAAATCGAACAGAGAATCGTAGGGCTTTAATATAATTCATTTGTATTGCTCAACTTTGAACTTTCATAAATCTGGAAGGAATCAAAATCGTTCAATTCTGGGAAAACCAAATGTAACTTCGTTTTTTCTCGTTTTATTTTCTCTTCTTGAAATTATATCTTAGAATTTCTAAAATTAAATGATTACCTTTTCACCAAAGGCTTCTTTCAAGATTTTTTCAAAATAAAGATTTTATTTATACTTACACTTGTACTTACACTTATACTTTTACTTATACATTTGTACTTACACTTATACTTTTACTTATACATTTGTACTTACACTTATACTTATACTTATACATTTGTACTTACACTTATACTTACTGTTGTACTTACAGTTGTAGGTGCATAAAAAGCTAAACTTTACACTATAGTTAAAAACTTTTTACTATGTTTAGAAACTTATCCCACAAAGTTTGAATAGCATCCATGTCCGTATTTTTTTAAATCTCCCTTAGCTTCACCAAGAGCTAACGCCATCGTATAAATGACCCCGATTTATACATAATGTGGTTGTCTAAATTTATAACTTTAAACTTTTGTATATTTGGTCGCACAATACATATGATTCTTATGGAAAAAATGATTTTCCTTCAGAGCTGATATCACGGCGTTCTGGTAGTCTAAAGGCTAACACATGATTTATAATATGCGCAAAATATCTTGATAAAAGTCATTCTATACCTACCTTAAGCGATTTGATTTCGACTTCTGTGTATCGTGAAACTCTTTCTAAAATAACATTAGTAGAAATAAAGTAAAATAAAATGGTCATTTTTCAATTTGAAATAATAACAACCCAAGCTGTTGTTCTGGATGTATGCGTTTCAATTTATAAGTCAAAATAAAAATTTTATTCTAAAGAATTATCAAGATTAAAATATAAGAGCAAGTTATTAATCTAGTAAAAATTTATTATCAACTGGTTTTATACGAATGCAAAAATACTTTTAGCAACCATCAAACATTTATGCAATTTTCAGTATAAAGATTTTTATAATATAATATTTTTATTAAATAAATAATATATTATGGTTTATATTAAAGCACCTCAAATTGTATGTTATATTCAATCCTCTTATTAACTGAAGAGTTTATAAAAAAAGTTCAGTAAAAAATAATATCTTATTTGGGTTTAAAAAAGTTTAGATAATATAAAAAAAATTATGGGTATTATTGTGGTTGGTTTTCAATTATATGGTTTTTTACAATAAAGCTTCAGTCAATGCTTTTTTTAAACAAATTTACTGCTTTTTTATCCAAGCATAATCATAGTAAGTTTTACAATAGTAATATTGTATTAAAAATAACTACAAAATTTTATATTCACTCTTAAAATATTGATGAGCAGCCATATTGAATCATTTAATAATCGATGCTTTGATTGGCCTACATATAATATGCGCCAGAATTTACTATTTTTGATGTTTGAGATTAAACTTTTAAACTATTGTATTTTAAAAGGAATGAATGATTAAAATTGTATACAAAAATTTACTTTTCTTATTTATAAGAATTATTGAATAATTTTATAAGTTAAAATTTATCTCCATTATTCTTCTATATTCAACATTTTTTTATGTTTAGTTTATAATAAAAATGGCATATTGTACATATGTATATTGTTTGTATAGGTAATTCTTATAAAATGTTTTACAAAATAGATCAATCGTAGATTGATATTTAAGAAAATATTTAAATTTTTAACATAACATATATCAATCCTACACTATACTAATTGATAACGATTTATTTTCAGCGCATCGATCTCATCACGCTTACAATCGTCGCTGAGTAACGACTTTTCATAATAACTATGCATCAATAGATCGAAAGAACCGTTGTACAGATCAAAGGATACCAAAAGGAGTCAAACATTTTTTTTATAAAACATAACTATACTTCCCTTTATTATCATGTTTATTTTCTTTTTATTACGTAACTATTGTACATGTCAATAAGTCGTTAATTCAACTGTAAAAAGCTGAAAGTATATTTTTATATTTATAACTCACAAAACTATACTTCTTTGTACCTTGTTTCCACACAATTATTTTATGGTCTTACAAAAATACTATATGTGTTACAAATTCTTCTACTTGAGCATATCAAAATAATTTGAAAAAAGTAGCAAAGTAAAAGTTAATAACTCTTTGGAAAAGGATAAAGACACGTGATGTTTTATCGACCTGAAGCGGGACTTCCCTAATTTCTCGCGCGAGTGGAGAAGAAAAGGATGATGATCTTGCGTCTGGGTTTCGCGAGTGTCTGGCGCCAGTAAAAGAGGGTTCGCTCATTAATTAACCAGTTGTGCTAGTCCGTACGTAAAGCCGAATTTCGCGTTTGTAATGAGATGTATGCGATTGATAAGGCATAAGCGCGTATACGCGTATGCGCATGACGCGATAGGACTGGAACTGACAAATTTTACGGAAAAACAGTTTAACGAGCCTGGATGCGTAGGTTCTTTTTTTTCTCTGAAATGGTAAACAAATTAAAATTATGTATGTCTGTCGTTGAAATATTGAGCAAGGAATGGTGATCTATAATTTAGAAAGATTTTTGTATATTTTAAAACGAAGTACGTAATTTGCATTATCACGATTACTTTAAGATAATGAGTTGTTAGAGCGTGCTACACGAGCTATTATTTAGGGTGAGACGGTTTTTGAACTTAAAAAGATAAAATGAGGCAAAAATTTCCACTGTGTATTTGTTAAAAAAATTTATTATTAAAATGTTATAATAACATTTATTGGTAATGTAATAAAAGTAATTTTCTAAAAAAACAAAAGTGCTTTTATCTTATTTTCATAAGCTTATTTCCTATATTAAGAATTACGAAATATTAATAAGATTTAAAATATTAGTATTAAGTTACGGTTTATGAATATTTCAGTATACTTTCGAATTTTTTTCGAAAGTGAAAATTGGTGTGGAACGAAAATCAAAACCTGAAAGAGAAGCTAATTAAAATGTGTACCATGTCTCCCTTCTGAAAAAATATATTTGAAGAAAAATATTTAAAACATACGTGAAATAAGTATAATATATACATAAAAAAATCTACGTTGCTTCTGCACATGAAATAAGAACAAGAAACTTTTGATACACCTTAATTGATATTGATTTTTAGTACTCCAAAATGCTAATGAATTTCATTTTCAAATATGTGGTTCATTATATACGCTTTATAACAGTAATAATAAAATCAAGTGATTGTTTACTTTAATTATTAATATATTTCATAGAAATGCCTATTCTCGAGTTTCAAACATAGAAAGTTTTTGATGAATACTCATACAGACACGGAAATATAACCCATGTTCCCAGAACATTCCCTAAGGTCAACGTATCGTCGCTAGCTATTGCAGAAAAATCGTTCATGTCGCCATAAAGGTTGTGATCATAAAAACCCACGATATCGCGATATAACGAATTCATTCTCATATCAAAGACTCTTCACAGTCATTCTCCCATCTCTCCAACATGAACATTTATGTCCCATAAATCTGTCAATTACATCTAAAGCATACATAAAAAACCTTAACCCATATTCGATTCTAATCGCATGGGGATTCCCTCATGTGAACTCCCGCACAGCTTTGACATTGTTTTACTTTCGACGATACTTATAAGCAGGCCCATAAAAACGGCTTTACTACCTTAAATTACAACGAGAGAAAGAGAACAAGAGAGGAATTTCGGGAGAACCCGCGCGTACTATTATAATCCTATATAATTTTCGTGAAAATCCCTCCCTGTTATATCAGCACACCCGGCTGTTGGCATAAATTAGCTGTCGAAAATCGCAAGACCGCGACTACTTAAAAATTCAAATCTCCTTGGATTTCCAGGCCCTAGCTTTCCGTCGTCATCGCTCGCGACCGCGAGAAATTAATCTTCGGCATCGACAACGACGCCGTCTCTTTCTCTTATATACCACACAGTATAGGCTCCGAAAGCCGGATGGCGCCGTAGCGACGTCTTTACGGCACCTCTGGCGGGACGCGCGCATAGCGCACATCATCGTACACACGCGGCACGCGTATATAGTGGATATCAGGCCCCGAAAGAAATTGACGTCACGCGACGGCGCCGCGCGCGCCGAAATCAAAACAGATGCTTATAATTCAGGAATCTGGTATCCGTTAAAGATACTCCTAAATTATATTCGCGCGCTCACGGTAAGTATATATCGAGGTATTCGAGACGGGCGCGCGTGCGGCCGCGTGCTGTTCGCGGCAAATTGAAATGGTTCCCTTGAAACATGAGCCTCTTGTTCGCCAGATCTGGATATCACGCCTCTTGCGGAAGGCGGTTTCTTCGTACGTAGATGTGTATGTGTGTGGCTTTTCTTCTTTTTTTTTCACGTGAAAGACAAGATGGAGAGGGAAACATTTGTGAGTCAAATTGTTGCCTTTTTTTGCTTCCTTTGGCTCAGGGTCATGCTCCATTTTAGACAGGTCTTAAAGATTAATTAACCGCTCGCTGGTTGTCGCGTGAAATTTGGAAATAACCATAATAGATGGTGACAAGGGCATGCTAGCGCACACGTGTGAGATTACAGCGTGTCAAAGATGTGTTTAAAATATTCTTATATCGGAACGTGTTTGTTTCAAAATCTGGAAATAAATGGTATAGACTTTATTTAGAATAAAATAGCTTATAATTCACTACACCTCGAAGTAGTGGAATAATAATTAGACATACAAATGACTGTTTAGAATTGGGAGGTGATCCTTTTTTTACACCAAATGTATATCGTGAATAATTTCAATTATGCTAGCTCGAAAAAAGCTTTGTAGTTGAGAAAAGAGGATTTAAAAATGATAGCGTAAAAACGTGTTTTCCAGCAGTAAAGATCCAAATATATCTTTACACATTAAGAAGACATACGTATACGTACACGTGCCGCTTCGAAAATTATATTATGTGTTGTCTTTCTGCGCGCGTAAGCATCTAGTTCTTGAAAACGGTTAAGAAGATTTTGATCTATCACGTGACTTAGTCCGTTGTTTTTTTCACGTGTAATAAAACGACTTTGATATTCTCTGATGGTTATTTTCTTGTTTTTATCGCAAGAAAAATTTTAATGAGTATTTTTTCATTTCCTTTATCGATAATGCAATCGTTCTTGTAATGCATTAACAAAAGAATCAAAATTTTTAAATTTAATTTTAATACCTAACAATAAGATAAAAAATACATTTACATAAAAATGATGCCTTTTACTTGTCTCTAACTAAAAGCGTGTGCTATTGAAATTTTTTTTAAATTAATCATAAATGTCATGCCTTGACAAGACCTGCTTGAAAATCTGTCAAACATCGAGGAACAAAAAATAAGCGGATGAAGAAGTGATACCATCAGTTGTATAGGAAATACTTTTTATTAATGTAAAAAAAATAAAGTAAACGTAAAAATTGAATGTGATTATATTTTAACGCAAAGTGTATTACTATAGTTAATTTTGAACTTATAAGATCTTATTTAAATTTATATCTACTAAAAATTCATCATATAATAGTAAATAATTGATATAATTTAAAGATAAACGTGTTGCTTTTATTCTAACTTTATTTGAAAAGCTTTATAAATATGAATAAAATTAGGTTGATTTTCATGAAAAGACGCAAAAAGTGCTTTTCTCTCCATATAAGAACCTACGTTAAAAATAAAATTTTCAAAATTTTTCCCCTCTGTAATTCACCTGGTGCCTCTACTTGAAAAAAAATACGAATGTAATACTTAAAATTCGTACTTTCAGTAGATATTTTTTTCTTACACATCGATTTAGCTAATTATGTTGCCATATGGTTTCCCAAAAATAACTATTTACACATGTGTAAATATTATGTTATAGATATGCTTAAAAATATAATCATTGGATGCTAAACTTAAGTAAAAATGCCTCCATTTAACGTGATTAACGTGTTAACCAACAAAGTTGGTTTATTTTCTACGTATCATGGTAGTGGTAATTTACATATACATAATATAATGAAAAATACAAGTATAATAAATCTGTTACAGAGTAAGTTGCAACAAAATCAACATTTAAAATGATTTACATCTTGAAATAATACAAGCCAAAAGACTTCGGTTTTAGCTCATTTTATCAGAAACTCTAAATGTCTATTTTCTTTAATATTCTATTTTTATAATATTAGTTATATTTATAATAACTATATAGGTACGTTCAGCTGAGGAAACTAGCTCATGCTTTTTGTACTACATTTACTTTTATACTAAAAGTTGAAAAGCGTCTTAACTCGCGTAAAAGAAATTTATAGGTATATATGTATGTTCACAAGTAATAAGTACGTGGCTCATATATCGCCACGACGCCAAAGCAAAATATTGACCATAAAACAATTTATGAATTACGTTAAAATTTCAATTTCTAATTTATTTTGCAAATATATACGCATATTTTCTATTAAAAAAAAAGAGGGAAAGTATTAAAGGCAAAATTAATAAATATTGATTCAACTTTCAAAATATTTCTCAATTTTTATTTTTTCTCTCTTTTGAATGATAATGAAGAAGAAATATTTGAGAGGATCCTGTGCGAATTTGATACAGCACAATGAAATTCGAATCAAGTTGATTGAAACGGGAATACCGAATATGTGGCAATTCGTATATAGATATAGCATATAAAAGGTGTGAATAAATGCCATTGATGGCTCTTATTTTTTGTTGTTACAGCCAATATACATTTTGGTCGCCCATTTGTGTATTTGAAAAAAGCATCATTAAATATTCACCTTCCTAATTGAAAGTATATATAAATTGAATTTCATCTGACAATTTAGGGAATTCCTTCAACTAAAAGCGACTAAAGTATACGCGTTCTCAACAAAATTTTTCTACAAGCCAAATATTTTGCAATAAATTTGTGCTTCAGTATTATTGGCAAACTCTCACAACCACGCATAATCGATTTTTAACGCAAACCCACTTTTTTTTCTCTCTCGATTGATACAACCCAAAAACGACGCTCCTAAAAACCTCGGCGGCGACAGATGGTCGCCTAGCAAAATTCGAAAAATTCCGAGATTCCTGGCATACCTCACTGGCGACACCTCGTCGCATAATAACACGAAAAAAAAAATCAAGATAAGGATCCTCTCGCTTGTGCGCGCGACGCGCGCGATCCTTTCCCAATCGTCGCGACGCGCGCCTGGACGATGCTTCCTTATCGAAGTAGTGTACAGGTCGTGACACGGAAGCGTTGGCCGAAAGTCAAAGTGTACGTCCTTGCCACAAGCCGCTTTGAGTGCGCGAACGTATATATACGTGTGTGTGTATACACACACACACACACACACGAGACAGGCGTGACATAACACGTGTGTGCCGACCCCATGTGCTGTATATTTTATAGATATACATATATATAGACGCGCGAGCACGGTGGAATGTCCGAGCGCGGTAAATTTCCTGGACTTGCGGGCGGGCGCAAGATTTCGCGCCTCCACATACATGTATATTCTTATTCGGAGCTGTGTACCGGTGGACTCGTCGTCCCTACCGGCAACCCGCTGATTTATTGCATTTTTATTGTTATTAGATGCGCGGGCGATCGCTTATTTTTTTTTTTTAATGGCGATTATAACAGCGGCGAATAGCAGCAACAGCACGGTGGTCGTAAAGAAAGATCGATTTTGAGGACAATAAAGATTCTTTTTCTGTTGTCTCTCCACGAGTATATGCGCTGACAAAAAAGGCGCTAATAGAAAGCGAAAATGTTAATGCGGCGACTGCCAGTGCGCACGCACGGACGCTTCCAAATTAACGGGGAATCCCCCTGAGAAATAATTATTTTTAAATCGCGATGGACTGTACGAACTCGGAATAGCCTATTCTCAAGAATGCAGAAAGTCCATTTTTTATCATTTGGGTTTTTCGGAATCATTGTTACTAACTTTTTTACTTAAGATTTAGTTTTATTTGTTTAGTACAACATGATAAGAAATCATTACTAGATTAACGTCAATGTATAATTGTATAAAATAGCAGTAAATTTTAGGTGCTAATTAGAAGCATATTTTTATGGGAAGTAATAAGTTTATGCCTACATAAGAAGTTGATTTATATAGTTCCACGATCCCTGCTGCCTTTACAGTACAGACTTTTTCGATCTTCTTTATCGTCGTGTGATTTTGAAGCTAACAAATGACTTACGAAGTGTTTAATTTTCACCAGTTTCTAAGGTGTTAGATCAATCATGTTTAAGAAACGAGCACGCAGAAAATAATCGTTCTTTTTCCACTTTTTAAATTTATATTTCATAAATGTTTGAGTTTAATGCGGAATTTATTTCGATAATATTGTAAACAACGTTTGATCGATGTACATGTATTATAAATAATTCATTGCATACATTTAAAATAAGATAACATCTTGGTTCTATTTGTAATTTATTTTCTTTTTCTTCATTTTCTATTATCAAGAATAATGAATTATCTAGACTAGAAGTTACGATGAACTACTTTTGAATTTTAAATCTGCTTTTTGAGACGGGATACGCAACGTTTTTGCTTTCGCATAGAGGAAGCTTTGGTAAAAAAAATATTCCAAGACAAAAAATGTTTAAAAAGGCGATGTACGGTATTTGTCGTGAGCACATATATGCATGCGTGCAATTGTGTGTACCTGTATGCGTTTGCGTATGTAATCTTTCGATATCTCGAGGATCATTCCACCAATTTTCGTCAAACAAAGTTTATTCTGTTGGTCTCGAAAAAAACTCCGTACCCTAACTGATTTAAGTTTTTACAATTTTTTTTTGTTATTATCAAACCACGATTCCAAATTTTTTTCTTTTTAAATTTTTTCATACGTTACAGATAATATTATACTTAACGTAAGAATCTTTACTTGAAAGATCTTTAATCTATACATACATTTTCCTTTTTGATTTTTAAATTATCTTTATTCTCTTACTTGTTATTACGGATAATGTGCTTATAATAATCCTTTGATTAGTTTATTTATTTATTTATTCATTTATTTATAGACGGGCCGAGGCCCATGTAACAAGAAATTTATGTAAATATACATTGTACATTAAGTGTGGTTGAC
>JAYJLV010113414.1:0-11105 GCA_036873485.1 Torymus texanus | reverse complement strand
AAAGCTTAGGTTTTCCAGTCTGGCTCCGGGTTACTTGACAGTTCGGTAATTTTTACTGATTTCTTTTTCTCAGTGTACGCTAAATAAAATGAAACGAAAGAAGATATGTATTTTACGAATTATCTTTCTCTTACCATAGCTGCTAACTTTATCATCTATCAGTTTGTGTGAACCAAAAAAATTCGCCAATTAATGCTACATCTTCTAAGTATATAACAGCATTAAATTATAGTATCCAGTGAATTTAAATAAACGGAAAAAAATAAATGAATTCCTGGCAAAAAATAACGTTTCCAATAAATTTAATTACTCAACCTACTTCCGTTTAAATCCGAACCTCATCTAATTTACAATCCAATTGCATTTCGAAGAAAATTACAAGTTAACGCAGTTATACCCATTAATTTTCCATCCACCTAAACCGCACACCATCTCTACTCCTACCCTATTTATAACGGTAAAACCAAGACATCCAAAAGGCTCAACTATACTCTCTGCATCTCTCTTTCTCCTCCTCGTCGTCCATCCCCTCCCTAATCTATTCATATTTTTCCCCTCCGTCTAAACCGTACGCATTATCCCTCACGCGTAATCGTGGACATTATCCGAGCGGAAGAAAAACTGCGACGTTTCTCCTTATCGGCTTTTCTAATTTCGCTTTCTCTCTCTCTCTCTCTCTCTCTCTCTCTCTTTCTTTCCCCATCCGTACCCTCTAAGCGTTATTCCTTCTCTCGGCCCTTTTCTCGCCATATTATATAAAGCGACGCTACCACCACCGCCGTCGCCGCAGCGACTGCAATATCCTCGCGGCGTGGATAAGCTGTCGCGAGGGTAGAATAATAAAATTGCTCCTTTTTCGCCGGCGCGCGGACTGTCAGCGGAATTGCGAAACAAGCCGTCTGTTTTTACCTCCTACTCCCTCTCTCCTCAGTTCTACACCAGGTCTCTAGGATTTCATTTTTTTTTTCCTTTTACGTTTTGTCTATTTGGGCTAAGTAGCCGTGGCGCAACTTCATTTCTGAGAGGTAGATGTAACTGCAAGTGTGTATGTGTATGTGTGTGGAAGTTGCGGGGCGAAGAATCGTCGTAAAAGTAAATGTAAGAGAATTAAGGCGATTGCGCGGCGTTTAAAGGTGGCGGTCCGCGATGGGGGGAAATGTGTATTTTACCAAGGGGGAATCAACTGTTTTTGGCGCTGGTGTAGTAGTTTGCGGATACCATTAATATCGTTTTTATATGGGAATCTTGAAAGCAGGAAAGAAAATGAAAGTTGGTGGCAATGGTGGTAATGATATTAATTATGTGAATGAAGCCATTATGGTAATAAAAACTGTTTTACTATGCCATTTAGGAAACGATTTCGACTATGAATTATAATAAAATATCGTTTCACAAATTAATAGAATAATAAACGAGTATCACTAAAGAGGATATATTATACAAACTTTTAAAATTCTGTTTTATCTGAAAGAACCCCTATATTTAACTTTCCAAAAGTTTTCGTCTGCCTTTTAAAAAGATTTTAGTTAAATTTACTGAATACATGCAGACAGAGCCTTTTTATTTCGCTGAAATTGCACGTCTGACTCTATTCGTCGGCTTCTACTGATAAAACTTCATTTCGAGGAACGCGTTAAATACGATTTTAAACATTTTTCCACACATTAAAATTTAGCAAGAATAAAACATTATTTATTTACCCTACCCATGATTACCATACGAAATTATTCTAAAAAAAAACTATATTTTTTCAAAACCACCCTTTCAGCATTTCACGACATCAGACAACTTCTCTCTACCAACTGTTTACCCTGCCTCCCTATTCCACGAATTCTTTACTTCAAGCTTCTCCCCAACACTTTATCCTCCCACTCCCTCTTGCTTATTCATTTTTCCTTTTCTCTCATTCCGTCGTCCGTGTGATCCGTCTCTCGTCTCTCTTTCTCTCTCCTCCCCTTCGTTCTCCCTTTATCTGCGACTACCGGAAGGAAAAGCAAGCCGGACGAACAGGCGCACGGCCTCGAGATAAGGCGAATCGCCACTTAGCGAGAAGAAAAATGCACGCTGTTGATTAAAGTTCTTAGCTCGGTGAGTCTCTCAAGATGGCGCTGAATAAATCCTTCGCGTATATATATATTCTTTTGTTTACCCTTTCTTTCTAGCCGTTCGCACGCCATCTTATGCACAGTTTGTCGCTGTCGCCACCGGCTTTGAAGAAGGGTAATTATTTAGTGATATTCCGTGTAACGAGGTTCCTGGGATGAGTTATGTAAAATACATTTGTTTTTTTTTTAAGAAGGGATATTAATAAGAAGAGATATTAATAAGAAGAAAGCTTTCAATATTGTTTATCACAATGTAATGCTTATAATCCATTGGGTACACTGACAGAAAAAAAATAAGAAAAATTACTATGTTGTCTGGTAATCCGACCATCTTTACCATAAACCAAAATTTTTCCTATTCTACATAGCAATTTTTGCCAGTGAACTGGAAAAAATGGTTTATATTCCTTATTATTTTCTGTCAGTGATTTGTCAACAATTTTATTAAAATACCATTTTTTATAGGAACACTTAAAAATACTTTCAACGACAAAAATTCAACCATAGGAAAATCCAATTACAAAGGAAAATCACAATCATCTTCTTAACGCATCCGTTCCTACAAAAGAATCAACAGACTTCTTGAATTTCACCTCCGCAAAGACAATTGTAGGACATTTTTCGCGAAAAACATAATATCCGCAATCGCTGCCGCACGCTGAAAATCTGTGTCAGCCGCGCGACTGACTCTATCTCTGTCCTACCCCTTCTCTTCGTCAAACGGGGACGCGCGCAAAAATGTTTAAAATCCAGCTCGACGCATTTGTTTACCGTGGTGGAGAAAATTCCAAGCGCAGGGGCCGAGTAATGTTTGACTCGCGTTAACGTAGCATTAGCAAAATCTCCCTGCGCTCGAGAAAATCTAGAAATGAGTGTCGTTTATAGTTCATCGTTGCATTTTTCTTTTCGTAAGATTCTCATTGCATTAATTTTTAATTTGCGGAAAACGTTTCATTCTCTCTGTTATATTCGCAAAGTATAACGTTGCATAGTGGTAGAGTAGATTTAGGTTTCAGCGTGAGTTTTGATATTTTGAGCCATTGATCCGGTAACATCGGTTTCATTCGAGTTGAAATTGCTATACGGATACTAGAAAAAAAGTTTCGGGAATCGAAATGATCACTCCTACATTTTTTCTCTTTTTTTTTTGTTATCAAATTGCTTCAAACTTTACGAATACATCCTAAAAAAAAAACTATCAAAGTATTATACGACAAAAGTAAATCCCGTATATCCACACAAATAAGCTACAGCTTTCATCCCTTCCCTTTTGGTAATCAACGACTGACTCTCGGTTTCCCTTACATTATAACATTCCCGACCTTGAAATCACGATCCTGCCCATAATTAATTCCGACGTTAGCCTCTCCCTACCTAAAACCCCGTTTTCGACAATCGCAATTATAACCGTTTGCGTTCCCACGCGCGCTTGCGTCGTCGAAGCAACAGGTAATAAGTCTCCATCGAAGCGAGGCTAATCCGACGCGTCGGTGCGTGTTTTATTCGGTGCCCCATCGACACACCAGCTAGGATACTTGTATACATACATACATATATATGTACGTGTATACGCTCGAAGGAAGTCAAGTTAGTTCCCCGGGGAGTGGACAATCTTTGTTTTGCAAACGACGTTTGAAGTTAAGACTATATATATATATGTATACACACCCACACATCGTCTGCTACCACACATGTGGTTGTATGTATGTGCATACGTATCCGTAGCTTTGCCTAGTATGTGCTCGGTCGAGTGCGGAAAGCAGTTGAGAGTAGCCTGGCTATATGCGGGGAGGTTGAGTTGAGAGTTGCGGTCGAGGTGATGTTTAAGGCAGTTTTTCCCAAGTCGAGTTTTGGGTCAAGGAATATTTTGAGGGTCGCGCAGAGAATGAAGGCGAAATTAGGACGCTCCGTGAATGTGTACTATATAGTAAGAGGAACTTTTTCTTCTGGTTGCATCGTGCGTGAAATTCAATTTCAACATCGTAATAGTTTTGTAGGTCAGCAATAAAACTATTTCCTAAATTATTTAAGATTCTACAATCCTAAATAGTACAATTCAAATGCAGTTATCTTCTACAAATTATCATCACAACAATACAACATGCCTGCACTTTCCCAACAAAGCGCTAACCTTTCTATCTATAATTACCCATGTACCATTCACCTTTCCATAACTACATCTCCAATCCTTTCAACCCTAACTCTACCCACCCTCGCATCTCTTTCCCAATCCTCCCCTACTACGATCGTACCATCACAACCCCTCGTAACCGTAACGCACGTTACAAGACCCTGTTTCGCACACGCACATCCGGTGTACGCACGCCCCCTCCGGTCGTGCAAAAAACCCGCGATAACGTCTCGAAGCCCATCCCTCCTGTGGTGCGACTGAATTGATTGCGACGAATGACACGCGTGCGATCGCGCGTTTATGATTACGATGATTAATGCAGGAGCGGTGGACGGCCGGCTAATCGCGTAGATGTGTCCTGACTGATATAAGCAGCGTAGGTTGTAAGGGGAGTTCTTGAACGCGTGTTGATGAGTGTTGTATGAGAGAAAGGGGTAGGTTGTGAGTGGAGTGACTTAATTTTTGAGATGGTGAAGGAGTGGGGGAGGTGATGGGTGTGGAGATAGGTTGAAAGGTTCATTTGTTGGATTTGATGGTTGTGATTGGTTTAATGGGGGTATAATAGTAATGTGAAATGATTTGTAGCAATATGAGCTTTGGTTTGGTTCAACCGGAATTAATAGATCTAAATTTTAATATTTATTTGAATTGTGTTTCAAATTAATACTGTATATAATGCCCAATTAGTGAAATTTTAATCTTGCATTAGAGAAACCAAAAAAATATTTTTTCAAATTAACAAATCAACCGAGAGATAACTTCAAAAGATAGTATTTGTACTTCATGAATATATTCAATTTATTTTCTAGTTTAACTACCAATGAATAGTTGAACAGATATTTACATAAATTTTATAATTCGCTAAAATCATTTACATCCAACTATAGGCTAAAACTTTTCATTACCTATATTAGTCCAATAAACATTATTCCATCATCTCATAACACTCCACACACATACACACACCTCAATACACATCTCGCTTACGGTACAATAATGCCTGCAACCTTTCCACATCCAAAATTCATCGTCACAAAGACTGCAGCCCCCCGGCGCATCACAAAAAAAATCCACTACCCTCCTCTCTCTAAAAAAAACGCCACCGCTGCGAATTCCACCGTCGATAAAATACTCTTCCACACACAAGCGTCGTCGGAGGTGGAAAAGCATAACGCGCACCGACCGCAAAATTTTTAAACCTCCTCTTCTCCCTTTCTCTCCCACGTGTCTTCCTTTCTTCACAAGCTCGCTTACTCCTCGCAAAATTCGTGAAATTTTTAAAGCACTGCATCACGCCGCATCATACAAAACTGCTCTCTCTCTTTCTCTCTCTTTCCCTCCGTGCGCGAATACTTAACCCAATTTTTCTCCACTCTCTCCCTCGCTTCTCTACTGAACGCGCGTACGAGACACATACACACATTCTTTCAAGCCAAAAAAAAAGGTACCTGCCGTCCTGAGAAACGCGAAAAATTAAGAACCCCCACTCCCTACACATACATACACACATACGAGTGAAAAAAGAGAGATACTTGCAGGACTATAGTATAGCATATACACAAGCGAAAGCAAGAGAATTGGGATAGGGCGCGAGTAGAATGCGCAGGCGCCAAGCGACGACTGCGGCGGCAGTGTCGGCGGCTCGAGAGAGAGAGAGAGTACGAGAGTCGACTTTTCTCGCTACTGCTGCTGCTGCGCGTACTACAGCAGTGTCAGTGCGATTCGCGTCGCGACGCCTCACGCGTGTCGTACCGTGTATCTTCTATTTTAACCTTCTCTACTTACCTTACCTTACTTATCGTCGGTGTGGTTACGCGATTATTATAATATAACACGTAATATAATAATCCACTCAGTGCGGTATACATATAAAATATATATATATATATATATATATATAAATATATCGTTAATGTGCGGGGTATCTCAGTGTGGTTGTTGCTGAGAATGAGGTGCCGTCGGTACGCCGAGTGGTGATTAAGAATATTGTGTAAATATATATATTGCGAAAGCTCAGCAAGGAAGTGAAAGTTAGTGTCGGCGTGGTCGCAAGCTTCCCTCCTACCCTCTTCAAGAGACGAGAGGAAATAGCAATAACAGTAGTAGCAGCGACAACGTTGGAACCAGTAGTAGTAACAGCTAGAGAGACAGCAAGGATCAGTCATTAGTTAATGGTAAATGATTACGCTCTTGCGGTAATTTGTGCTCGCACACGTCGCCGTGATTGTAGCGAGTGGGGAATTGATGGGGTTTGAGGAGCGGGGAAGCGAAGGGGTTGTGTGTGGATAATGAATGGGGTACGGAAAATATTAGTGTAGTATATATATGATTTTATATGTACAATACTTTTCTATGGAAAAGTTGCTCAAAGCTCGTTTTTTAGAACTTATCAGGCATACCTTCGCGGGTTCTTTTTAAAGAATTGCAATCAAATTCATGCCGGTAAATAGAATGAACTATTGTTAATTGCCACGCTAAAAGTGACGTTTAATTAATGAAAATATCTGAGAAAGGCGGACAATTAACCGGCGTCGAATGAAGCGAGGGTATCGAGCGTTATCCTGCTACGTCAATTGGTCCATCCAGCCGTTTGCGCGCGCTTTAAAGCCGGGCGGCTCGTTAACGTCATTCATCGAAGTTTAATTTCAAGCGATTCTTTTTTTTTCACCTTTTCGTCGTTCTCTCTGTGCGCTTCACAAAAAAAAACGACGTTCACGTCCCAGTTGTTATGTATATCATCGGGACGATAATATCGTACTCACATTACAATGTCTCGAAAGTTTCATTAATCCTGATGCATGTATAGATACGATTATATTGTCTCACGTGAATAGAGACGAGTATGTGAGGGTTTGTTATGTATGTAGCTATGTAATGATGATGTAATGAAGTTTCGTATGAGGACGTTCGACGAAAGAGAGAGAAAAGAGAGAGAGAGAGAGAGAGAGAGAGAGAGAGAGAGAGAGAGAGAGAGAGAGAGAGAAGAGAGCTGGGGTGACTGTAATTTTAAGTAGCTGAAATTAGCTCGAGATAGGGAAATAATTGGGAAGAGGGGAAGGAGGGAGGAGCTCTTTAGAGCCAGTACCTTTATTCCGAGTCATATAACGTTATATCTTATTAGGCTTTTAAAGCGGTCGTATTACTCTCAGCAGGCATATCATTTTAAGTATTAATCGTTAATTGTTTAAAGCGAGAAAGTTCTCTACTATACGCCAGCATAATACGTGAATTTCAACTTCTGTGAATGTTGATGGAGGTAGGTTGGTAGGTGTATTGTTCTTGTTCAAGAAGTATATTATACACATTCGAATGGACCTCTCACGTATATATATATATATATATATTCAATTTAATTGTTAGAAACAAAGGGGAATGAAAGTTTTGTTTTACAAAAGTACTGTATTATATAGAACAAAAATAAATTTTACCTCACCGCATATATAAAAAATCAATTACACCGTCAAAACTGCTGAGATTTCGTGAAATTCCGGAAAATTATTCTCACTCTTTTATATATACGCGAGGCTCACGATGACAAAGCGAGAAGCAAAACTAAATTACAACGACTACCGTCGTACGCTTCCCTTTTCCTTTCTTAAAAATCCACTTAGCATATCAAAAGGCTACGCGACTCCATCAAAATCATCGTTCCCTGGGCGCCGGCGCCTCCCCTAATTAGCCGTCGTTCTTCCTCCTCCCACGCATTTTTAATCGAGCGTTTCTTCCACACCGCGACGACGACGACGACCAAGCTGTGTACACGGTGTACACACGACGGATTCTGTGGTGCACGTCGTCGTGAATTGGATTTTTCGTTGGGTTTCTTTTTCAGAAGATGATGGAGATGAAAGCGGTGTAAATGGCTTTAGAAATGGGTTGGTGTCGAAGGTTTGTTTTAAAGAGCAACGGTGGAGTCTTTTGGGGGTGTAAGGGTGAGCATATGATCTTGTCGTTATTGTGGGTACAAGGTTTGCGTTATTTCATTGAAATTATTTTAAGGGACGATGGCTTTTTAGTTAAATGGGTTGAAAAGAAATGTGGAAAATTACTTTTTAACGGAAATAATTAGGTATTTTTATTGTATTCGCGATAAATGTATTTGTATGTTGCAGCATACAAATGAATAATTAAGGGTATAAATGTGTTATTATATTGTAATAGACTGTATTTCATAACAATATGACGCCTCAGGGTGTCATGCATTGACTTG
Source organism: Torymus texanus (assembly GCA_036873485.1). NCBI lineage: Eukaryota > Metazoa > Arthropoda > Insecta > Hymenoptera > Torymidae > Torymus > Torymus texanus. The sequence continues at coordinate 2,659 of JAYJLV010113414.1, read as the reverse complement.
TCAATATATATCTAGGGTGCAGTCCTAAGTGTGGAACCTCAAAACTCATTTTAATGATGATATAATAAGTTCTTTTTATTTCTTCAGTCCCTTTGCTCTAAAGGTTAAATACAATAATAAATGAATATACAACAGAACCAAACTAATTAAGAAAACATAAACCAAACATTTACCTAGCACGATCAAACAGAAACACAATCTATCCCAAGAAAGCTATCTCAATTACCTTGGCAAGCCTGCCAACCCTCACACGCCCACGTCAAGCTGCCAGTACGACGGGAAAATCAATCACACCGATGATTTATGAATCTCAATATCGATTCTTTCGCGTACCTATGAAAAATTGAAAATTATGCAAACATAATTTTCGCTCACCTCCGAGCCGTGCCATATCGCCCGATTCTATACACAGACACTTACACACATACATTCACCAGTCGCTTTCATCCGTCAGCGTATCAATCGCCGCTGAAGTTCTACAACTGCTGTAGCACGTAATCGATACACTACCGTTACTATATTTTTTTTTTTTTTTTTTTTTTCGGCACGGAGAAAAGGCAACGTAGTATATAGTATGAAACGTTCATCTTCGCACTCTGACGCCACCGCCTTTGGCATGTCCCCTTTAACGCATGCGTACAGAGGCTTTAAAGTGTGGAATTTTTGTGCGCGCGTGAACGATGTTTTCAAAGCCGGAATTTCGAAGTGGGCTCTTTGCGCTTTTTGAAAAATTCCAGCTGTACGTGCGAGTAAGTGTCTGTCTATGTGTATGAGTGAAGGTGGCCTGAATTTTTCTGGAAAAGTCCCGCGTGAAAATGGCCGAGTGCAAGCCGGGCGCGAGAAATGTTTTACGCGCCGCGTCGGCGAAATATTGAATGGCGAAATAGGCGTTGTGTATTTATGAATGCTGGAAGGCTGCTGCTGGTGAGGTTGTTTTTTTGCATGCATGCACTGCTGCTCTCCTTCTTTTTTTTACGGAATTTCGAGTTCGTTGGTGAGTGTAGGGAATGGATGTTGTTTACCGTGTGGAGAATGTTCGAAAAGGTATAGGTTGAGAAGGGACAATGGCTATATATGCGAGAAAATTACAAGTTCAGATTTGTAAGGAATTTTGGTCAACAAAAAGAAATGTAAATGTATTTTGTGAGAAGATAATTTTAAATTGTTAATTAAAAATTAACGTTTGGGTGCACTATTTTACTCTGTCATTGTACACAGATATTTTTTATACATTGCGTACGTTTGTATTTAATTTTACCTTGTTATATAACGAGATAAATTTTTTAATTAACTGTTTCTTGCTTCTCTAAATAATTATGCATTACTTTTTGCATACAACTTCTTCTTCATTGTTAAGTTACAAAATGTAATTATAATAAGTTATACTGAAACGACTTTATTTTACAACTAAATTCTCCAGTTTTCCTATTCACTATACTTTAAATTATGTGCCATCTTTTTATTTTAAATTTTATAAATACTATAATCATTTTAAAAATTAAGCATTACCTAGAGTTTAAGAGCAATCCCCATTATCGAATAAGCCGGCCTCTCACAAAGCATCAGTTGCATCAAAAAGTTTTCGCACGCAGCTCCAACTACCGTGGAATCCATTTTCGCATTCCAACGCAATGCAATTCACCGTACGCGAAACGAGAAAAAAGAACCGAAAATTCGAAAATCGCATCCACTCGCATTACTTTCCTCGAACTCACCATCAACCAAAGTGCATGCCTTCATCCACACATACATATACACACACGTGCATCGTAATCCTCAGATCGAAGCTTATACGTAAATACGAATCACGTCATTAGTCACAGCGCGAGTTCGGCACACCTCGTGCGGATTTTTTTCAATTTTCGCGCGCTTTTTTTCCCCCACCCTTCAACCGACATAATCCTTCGGGTAAATACAGGTTCAATGTTTTAGTTGCGAGCTATTCGTATTTATCGGAGATTCGAGCCGCTGCTGCTGTTACGTCCTACGTATATACATGTAACTCGTCGCAGTTGTAGCATGCGCGAGTCACGGTTTCGACAGTTCAGCGTCAGATACATCCACGCGCGTGTACTCCGAACATTTTGTTTTGCTGCCCTTTGCAATTGCGAGCATGTTGCGGAAAATTTCCGTTTGCAATAGTAATGCCTGTGAAATCCATGCGCGCGTGTACACGATTCTGACAGGCGCTATTGTAATAAATTTTTTTTTGTTTCCTGTCACTGGTGATAATAGTGGAAAGTATGGGTTTATATTGATCTAAATTTATCGTGCGAATATTATTTTCATTGTTTTGTAAAGAGTTTTATGCATACGTTAAATTTCATCCTAAATGTAATATTTACACGAGATTTCAATTTTCGTTCTGTATTTTCCGCTATTTCTTTTTTATATTCTTCATAGTCGATCATTCGACATTGGACAGATAGGTACAAAATTGAATATTGTCAAAAATTTAATTAAAATTTAAAAGAATTTATCGCAAAAATCCGTAATAAAGTTTAACGTTTCGCATTTTCTATGTATCAGATGCTATAAAAAGCACACTGACACTCACTAATTCAAGCGAGTAAAACAAGTTACTTTCGATGTAGACTTTGATGATCGTATTGTAAATAATTGGTAGAATGAATAAGATGGTCGCACGATCCAATTTGTA
>JAYJLV010113403.1:0-11107 GCA_036873485.1 Torymus texanus | reverse complement strand
CGCATTTGGAGCGCGTTAACCTCGTTGCCTCGCCTCTTCTTTCATCGTGAATACCGTGAAGCGCTTTCGCAGAGTGGAAATCACCTCGTCGGGGAAGAACTCGTGGGGATGGGCGAATTTCGTCACGGAAATCTACAGTTGCGTGTGGAGAACGGAAACGCGGATACGCAGAGGGCGAACACTCGCGTAAACGTACCGCGGCCGGAATTACGCTCAGTAGACGCGAGTACACCGACGAGGGAGAGAGACGTGACGCCGGTAAATTACGAGGCGATGACGCGGCGTATGCTTTTTCGAGCTTCACAGGAGGGTATATAGCGAACGGGAACGTTGACACGTAGCGAGGCAACCCTCTCGCATCTGAGTATCAGATACAATCGGGAGTTGCATCGAGAGTCGTCTGCGGAACGGTCTCGTGACGTTTGGGAGACCGGGCCCTCAGGCTCCGATAGCGATGACGAGCGAGAAGTTGCAGCTAACGGACCGAGCGCCGCTTCTTCCGGGCGACATAGAAGGGATGACCATGCCGCGCACCGGTGGGAAACAGCACGGCCGGTAAATGCTGTGGAAGCGCTGAAGGATTGGTGCATTTCCTTCTCGAATTCGTCGTCAGACGACGCCGAGGAATTTTTAGAAAGGCTAAAGGAGATGCAGCCCTACTACCGGTTGCGTGACATGGACGACTTAGAAGCCATCCCGAGCGCACTGACGGGCCGGGCGCTGCATTGATTTCGCTCGATCGCGCGCGTGGCCAGGCTTTTAAACCAGTTTGAGGCAAGTTTTCGGGAGCGATTTGTGAAGCGCATGGATCGCGAGGACGTGTATGATGAGTTACGCAGCCGCACGCAAGCTCCTGAGGAGACTATTGCGAGCTATTTATCGGATATTAAATATATCATTGCGCGCTTTCATACACCGTCCTCGATTTCCAAATAGCTGAGAATTGTTTTCCGAAACTTGCACCCGAAATTTCGACAATTTTTAGAAGGGCAGGCGGTTCGGGGAGAGTGCGGTGTAGAGTTTCAGAGGCGATGGGACTTAGATAGTCGCTATATTCCACCTCCACCGCGTAGTAAGTGGCAAATACCGGCCGCGGCTTATCGCAGAGATAATATCGTGAGCGCGCGTCGGTTGCCGAAGGTATAGAACCAGGCGTGAAATTAGGCGCGCCGAGCTCAGGAAAGCGGAAGGGAAAGATAAAGAACGGCGCGACGAGTATTCGAAGCGTGATAGAAGAGGCGAGAGTTGACGCGTTCGCGTCGACGGATGGATTCGGAAATAATCCGAGTCAAGAGGTGCGACAGCAGCCGCCGGCTGACAGTGGCCGTGGCCGCTCCAGTGATACGCAGCTGGTCGCTCATTTAGAACAACGACCTAGACCGCCGACGCCTCCAGCAGGTAGTGCAAATAGAGAGCGCGCGAGCTTTAGAGGACGTTGCTATACGCGTAACGGCGTCGGCCATCGAGCGAGTGAGTGTCTCGCGGCGAGCTGTTACGCGTGCAGGCAGCAGGGGGATCTCGCAAATAATTGCCCAACCAGGCAAAGCTAGGCGATGTCCAGCCTGCGCGCTGTCGTTTCGAACAGATTCTCGTTACTAGTGGTGCCAGGCGCGAATACCGCGAGTCAGCCGTCGGGAAACGGGCTGAGCAAAGGTTGGATTGAACCCGTCAACCTCCGCGCTGCGACAGCAAACCGGGTAGTAACGTTTGATCTAGGTGAAGATAGGCAGGGTGACAGATCAGAGCAGATGCGATATGGCGATCACACTCGTGCGCAGAGACGTGGAGTACTTTGGGAGATCAATCGATAATTGAATCCTGAAATATCTACGTCTCTGTCGCCTACGAGCGATGATAGCCGTATTACAATGCAGCATGAAATTGTCGCCGAGGCCCCTGCGGTTAGGGAAGACTGGTTAGGAGAAGAACGCGCGCTGTTCGCTGCATTGAGGCGATACGTAGAGATAGAGGCTGAACGCGCCGAGGAGCACTCCGCGCGAGAAGCATTGCGAAGCGACGACCGCGTCACAGTTGAAGAGCCTGGCGAACCATCGCTGTTAAGTCAGCTGAGCACCGGCCAGGATAGCGAGCAATAAGCGGAGACAGTATTAGAAAATCGAAATACAGTTTTTGTAAATTTAGGTGGGCAAAGGTATCGGGCACTGATCCATTCAGGGGCAATGGTGTCGCTTGTCGGAGCTGAAATCGCGGATCGTTGCCGAGAAAAATTAACACCTTCGTCAACGGTGGTGCGCGGACTGAGTGGAGGAGCGCTGAAAGGGTTAGGAAAATTAAAATTAATGATTGAGGTAGACGGGCAGGAAAAGCCGTTAGACGTGCGTGCGGTAGAAGGTATGGATCATTAGTTGATCCTCGGGATTGATTTCTGTTGACTATGGGAGTTAGAAATTAAATTCGCAGAAGTCTCTGGCGAATTAGAGATGGAGAGTTTCGTGAGTTCGCACGTCGCAATACCGACGACGCGCCCATTCAGATGGAGTGCGCTGGTATTTCGCAGATGAGCGATCTTGAGAGGGATCGCGTGAAGCGTCTGGTTGCGAGTCTCGTGCCGCCGCCTTCCTTGACACTCGGTCACACTGATTTAATCACGCATAGCATCGAGGTGCAGAGCGCGCGGCCAGATAGATGTGCGCCGCGACCCATGTCACCAAAGATGTTAGAAATTACACAAGCAGAGGTGCAAAAGATGATTGCGGAAGGTGTGATCGAGCCGTCTGTGAGTGAACGGTGCAGCGTGCCGGTGATTGTGAGGAAGTCGAACGGAGACCACCGATTCTGTATCGACTTTCGTAAGCTGAACAAAGTCACGAGACCCGATGCTTAGCCGATGTTGAGCGTAGATTCAATTTTGGATAGACTGCGCGATGCGCGGTACATCAGCAAGATTGATCTACGACAGGCGTATTTTCAAGTTCTTCTCGATGAGAAAAGTCGAAAATACACGGCATTCGCGGTGCAAGGGTCCGGGCTTTGTCAGTTTAAGCGCCTCGCATTCGGGTTGATAAACGGGCCCGCGACGTTTTCGCGGTTAGTAGACTCCCTTCTCAGGCCTGAGTTCGAGCTGCACGTGTTCCGGTATTTAGATGATGTGATTATTATCACGAAAACGTATGAAGAACATTTACAATAGCTTGAATTCGTGTTAAGAAAAAGGTAAACGCGGGGCTGGCGATCAGCTTCGAAAAGTCGGAGTTTTGCAGTTCGCGCGTCGTGTATCTCGGATATCTGCTGAACAACGATGGATTGCGTCCGAATCTGGATCGTCTAGTGCCGATCTTGAAGTATCCCGCGCCAACTAATGCGAAACAATTACTTCGTTTCTTGGGAATGGTCGGTTGGTATTCGCGTTTCATTGAGAAGGAGAGTCAAATAAAAATTCCACTCAACAAACGGCTGAGGAAACAGCAGGAGTGGAAGTGTGGAGAAGAAGTGCAGAAAGCGTTTGAACAGCTGTAAGAGGTTTTGACAACTGCGCCAGGGCTAGCAAGGCCAGATTTCAACCGCGTATTCGCCGTTCAAGCGGATGCTAGCTCGTACGCGTTGGGTGCAGTTTTAACTCAGACATTGCCAGACGGTTAACACCCGATCGCGTATGTAGAGTGTTGAAGCAGGCGGAAATCAACTACACAGTGACGGAAAAAGAGTGTCTTGCACTTTGTACGCGATAAAGAAGTTTCGTCCGTATTTGGAGGGATATAGATTTATTGCGATTACGGACCAATGCGCGCTAACGTGGCTGAGAAATAGGAAAGAGTCGACGGGACGGTTAGCGCGATGGGTACTGAAGATGCAGCAATGGGATTTTGATATCGTGCACAAGAAAGGCGCGCTTCATCATGTCCCAGATGCTCTCTCCAGGGAGATTGAAGATGAGTGCGAAATTGCGAGTTTCTCGGCGGTCTCTGATCCGTGGTATGTGAGACGGGTAGAGGAGGTGCGCGAGAGACCGGAGAAGTTTGCGAGCTGGTGGGTAGAGGACGGGATGCTGTATAAGTATAAGCATGACCGTCTTCTTGATCCAGTCACAGATAGAGAGGAAAGCTGGAGATTGGTGGTCCCAGCTGATCATCGCGAGCGCGTCTTGAATGACGCGCATAGAGAGACATCAACAGGTCATTTAGGGATCGCGAAAACATATGACAGAGTAGCACGCGAGTACAATTGGCCCGAGGTTTGACATGACGTGCATGACTTTGTACGTAGCTGTGCTGAGTGTCAGCGCTACAAGTCAGTGCAGTCGGCGCCGCAGGGGCTGATGGGAAAGCGTGTAGTTGAGAGGCCCTGGGCGGTTGTCACGGCGGACATTATGGAATTGCCGCGCAGCAAAAATCAGTTCAAGTACCTGCTGGTGTTACAGGACTTGTTCACGCGTTGGATTGAGCTGAAGCCGCTCCGTAGTGCCGACACAAAAGCCGTAGGAAGGGCATTAGAGGAACTGGTGTTGTTTCGGTGGGAAACACCAGAGTATTTTCTGACCGATAATGGGAAAGAATTTGTGAATAGATATTTAGATGGAATTTTGAGCGAGTACGGAATAAAGTACGTGACCAGGCCGCCGTATAACCCGCAGAGCAATCCGGTAGAGCGTACAAATCGCACGCTGAAAACAATAATCGCGACGTTCGTAGAGTCCGATCATCGCGAGTGGGATAAGCACTTGCACGCGTTCCAACACGCGATTAACACAGCAACGCAGGCGACGACGGGAGAGTCACCGGCATTTTTAAATTTCGGGCGTAATCCGAACCCGGGGAGAAGCTTGAGGAGAGAAGTCGAAGCGAGAGATGTAGTTGGGCGCGTAAACTCCGCGGAATGGCACGAGTGGTTGAAGAGACTGGATGCGTTGAGAGATCTGGTAGCGCGCCATAGCGACACCGACCATGAGAGGCAGAAACGTCACTACGATAAAGGGAGGCGTGGGGTCACGTTTCAGGTGGGCGATATGGTATTGCGCAAATTACACACGCTCTCAAACGCATCGCGATCTTACTCGGCTAAACTGGATGTGAAATATGATGGGCCGTTTAAGATTCTGGAAGTGCGCTCGCCAGAAGTTTACATTTTAGAAATGAAGTCTAAAACGCAGACGGCGATGGCACACGTGTCAGAATTAAAGAGGTGGGTTCCACTGCGAGGAGCCGCAACTCAATGTTAATGTGTTTTTATGTGGTGACTGGAAATGGTATTGTGTTGTTTGGGATACTGCATGGTAAGCTTTAAAAAGAAAAAAAAGGGAAAAGAAAAATGTGTGTGAATGAGGTAAGGAGGAGGAGGACTGCCGCAAGGCGGCAGTTGTTGCCGACGATCTCCGAGTCCGAGGGGACCGAGCTCCTGAGCGAACTGCCGGAGGAAGGGCAGATTGACGAAGAGACAGAGGTTGCCCTGCTGGAAGATCCCCCGCCAGCCACACTCCCGACGGCCGTTAGCGATGCATTTGTGGTGCAAAGCGAAGCGGCTGTCGAAGAGTGGGATGAGCTGCTTGCGGGCCGGCAGGCGAGAAATGCGCACTCCCGGTGGTCACCGCTCGGGAGATTGGAACCCCTCGGTCAAGAGGGAATGCTCGTGCAGGGCCGATGGAGTGGGACCGGAATGAACCAACATCCGCAGGTCCATTCCTTGCCGGACTGCGGCCCGCTTCCCCTTTGTTCCGGGCCAACAGAGGTGGAGCGCGGCCGAATATCTTCCCGGCAGGATCTGCGAGGATGAACGTCGGCGCGAACACGAAGAGCGAGCTGACACTGGGAGAAGGAGGCGACGAAGGACGCGTCGCCCCGGATATGAACGGGAGAAAATTGAGTCTCCCTTCTTCTCCGGGGCAGAAGTTATGAGGCAGGAGCCGAGGGACGAGGAGAGGCCGAGGCAAACGGTGAACGATGAAAATCGTTCGCAGCTTCCCGAACGGCCCCCGGAAGACCAACGCCCTGCATTTCGAGCTGCGCAGCGAGACGCGCAGACTGAGCCTGTGCGCACGATTAGTACGCGCGCTAGTGACTCGTCTGCTTCTTTCCGGCGCAGAATAGAGAGTCGAGCGCGCGGTAGTGAGAGAGAGCGCAGGAGAACTGAGAGCGGTGAAAACCGCCCAAGACTGCCTGTGCCGTCTGCCCGCGAGGCGCGCTCGAATTCAAGTGACGAGCAGCGTGGCGCACGGGGCCAGAGCGCGCTTGTGTGGGATATACGCACAAGTGTCGTGCCCGTGCCCTGTCGGCTCGTAGAGGTGACGCTCCAGGAGTGCCGCCCGGCCGCGGCAAAGAGTAAAAGAAGACGTGGAAAGAGGCTTGGACGCGATGTCTGCCGCGTAAGAGGTAGCCAGTTTGGAGCGCTGGTACACGTTCCAGCAGACCCGCGCGTGGATGCACAGCCGCACGTGTGTTTCAATTACCGCCGCCCCGGACACGGCTGGGTTGAGTGTAAGCAGCCGCGTACGAGCTTACTCTGCTTTAACGGCGGCAGGCTTGGGGTGACGATCCGCTCGTGCCCGAGGTACGGTGAGGCACACCGGGCGTTCTTGGCCAAGCAGAAGGAGGAGCGTGTCGTGGCAGAGGCTACAGCGAGGGGCAGCGCACCACCTTCAGCGCCGTTGCAGGTGGCGACGGTGACGTCAACCACCGAGGCCACCCGGAAGAAGAGGCGTCGTCCCCGGCCTAAGAAGAAGGAGCGTGAGGGACCAGCGACGGCCGGCGAAGCGGTCGAGCAGGAACCCGCGCCAACGACGCAGGAGGAGCCGGTGGCAGGGTCGAGCAGGGGTAGTTTGTATGAGCAGTTTTGCCATACTCTGCGACACCTGACACCGGAAATGCAGCAACAGCTGCAGCAGCAGTGGGTCAGGGCAACGCGTGGCGTCGGACGTTTCGTCCGACTGAACCTCCGCCCTGACGTTGCGAGCTCGCCTGTGGCCTCTCCCGGGGGGCCACGGCTTGAGATTTAGAGGCAACCGAGGAGGATGCATCGCGACGAGCACGAGCTAGCAGCCTATTGGGGTCGTAGGTATAACCGATATTCAAATCGTATTCAACTGGCAATTGTGCGTGGCAGGCGAACCGTCTTAGTGTTACGAATGCTTAAACTGAATGATAAGAAAATTAATTTAATAAATTTTGAGAGCTCGAGACCGGCGGCCGAGTAGTGCAAGACAGAGTCTTGGGAAAGTCACATATCTCAGGGAGATTCGTGGCTTGGGAGGGGCTGTGACAAGGAAATCGCTGTACGAGCGATGTCATCGAGAATGTGTATGTTGACATTCACAAGAATCTCTCTCGCTGCGGTAACCGTCGGTCTCACGCACATACAACATTGCCAAGTGTACATTTTTGGGAAATATTTGTAAGGTACGGAGACGGCAACGCAGGGTGATAAGAAGTTGACGAGAGAGAGACGATCATCAAGGGCCGCGAGCGTGAATACGCGCACTCGAAGAGTCAGTACGAGTCGGACCGCGCTATCGTTCAGTACAGCCGATACCGCCTTGCGCCTAGAAGTGATAGAGAAGAGAGAGAGCCACGAGGAAGAAGCAGAGAGAGAGAGCACCAGGGAGAGCCAACGAGTATCCTCGCCATCAACGCCGACTACGCGCCGATCCGGACCACGCACAGAGAGAGAGAGAGAGAGAGAGAGAGAGAGAGAGAGAGAGAGAGAGAGGCGGGAGACCCGGGCAGCTGTAGCGGCGAGCTGCGAAAGAGAGTAGCAGCGGCGACGGAGCGCCGACTCCCTAGGCCGACAGCTCCATCCCTCAACAGCAGCATCAGCAAGGCAGCGAGAGGCGCAGGCGAGTTCCTTCTATGTACGGCAGCGGCCGGTCACGTGTTGCGAGGCAAGCGAGCCTGGGCCCTTCGTGAGTCCCCGCGCTTGTAGAAGTGAAGCAGCGATCCCGTACGCGGTGATCCTGCTTCCTTCGTTTATAGTGGGGAACCGACGTTCCCATTTCTAGGCGTCATCCGAGCGTACTACGAGTGCTCGTGCGGGAGTATTTAGTATTTGAATAAATCTATCTATGTGAATACGAAATCGCTGGTGTACGCGTATTTAATATGCCTCACACACACACCTGTTCCTTGCGCATAGGAGCCGGCCTCCCACCGACTCCGCGGCAGTCGGAGTATCCGTGCCTCCGGTCCTGCGTAAAATAAATAAGTTGTGACGGTTATACGGGGACGCGGGAAAGTACAACGTTACAAGTTTAGGGGATTTTGAGCTCAGGCTGCACATCTCTGCTGGCAGTCCTAGGCTTGTGTTCCGTAAATAGGGCAGCCAAATAACTCGGCTCGCGTAGTCCTAGAATTTGATACATTAGTAGTACTGCAAAGTAGAATCAGAGCGAGCCCCTGTGGAGCCAGCCCAGGCCTTTCCTGTAGGGGGTGATGTGCTCATCTTTCGCTGTTCTTCAGATGCGTTTATGTAAGCCACCGTGCAGTAGTCCAGGGGACTTATTCAGAAAGATTAATCGTGCGCTATTTTCACATATATAGATATACAAAATCATATAAAATTGAGCGTTAAATCTTATACATCGTGTGTTAAAAGTTACAGAATAATCCCCCAGGAATGATGGCACTGTGGGCTCAACTAACCTTTTGCGCAGGATCTCGGTCGTGCATGCCCTGATGAACCGCAAGCTATAGAGGGCCTTATTGACTTTCTTCGTCTATTGGTCGATGTGCGGTTTCCACGTTTATATAATATCTAGTGTGACACCGAGACTCACAACTTAGCTACTGGATGGGATGAGCTGTAAACCAATACCTTGCAATTCCATCGAGTTTGTGTAATTCACACCTTTTCTTGAGCTAAATATAATGGCTTTGGTTTTTCCAGGATTGAGATGCAGGCCAAAGTTACCTGCCCATTCAGCCACCATTTGCGCCGCTTGGATAGTTGAGCCATGCCGTCTAAAATTTTGCCTTTTGTGGTGTGTACATAGATTTGGAGGTCATGCACATAAAATATGTGTTTAATAGTCTTTCCGTCAAGTACGTATCGTAGCTTGCTTACGTAAAGACCAAACCGTAGGGGCCCTAGGAACGTCTCCTGTGGATCTCCGAGATTAGTTTCTAGCCAATCCGAATTTGCGGTTTTCTTTGGAATGACCATCTAGGGCAGACCTTGCAAATATGACTTTATCCACAGGAGAGCCGACCTGAAAAAACACAGCCGGCAGAATTTACGCAGTAGTTTTGTCGGAGAGATTTTATCGAAGGCCTTGCTAAAGGCAAAATGTAACAGTAGCGTCAGTTTTCGGCTATCAATGACCATGCATATCTCTTCGGCCAGCTTGAGCATGGCTGTTTGGGTGCTGTTGTGTTTACGGAATTCGGCCTGAAGGGGGTCAAGCAAACTATTTTTATTGAGACAATCCGAGATTTGGCCATGGGCAATCTTCTCGAGTACCTTGGAGAGGAAGCACAGAAGCGCTATCGGACGGAAATTCCAGGCTGTAGACGAAGTTGCATTCTTCTTCAGCGCGATTATCTGCGCCCTCTTCCAAGAACTCGCAAATATTCCGTGAGCGAAAGACGTGTTGAATATTTTGAACAGATAGCTGCCGATGATCGGGAGAGCTTTCGCGATCATCTTTTGGGGAACATCGTCTACCACCCTAACCTGTCAGGGAAAGTGAGAAATAGCAATGACTACGTCACTTAGATCAATCGGTTTATAAGGAAAAACCCTCCTCATCTGTAGGGAGTATTGAGTCCATTGCCTTTTCTATATTCTCAACGGGTGAGACAGACTTCCTCTTTTCGCTTTGGCAGGAGGCCGAGAGTGCGAATTTCCTTCCATATTATTGGAGGAAAGAGTTACGTTCTTGACCAAGCCGAGCATATTTTCTGCTGAGATTTACAGTTTTGAAAGGTGCAAGTTGATTTACTACAACGTTTAAATTTAAGTTTTAATTATCTAAAGCTCCCACCAGATCGGATTCGACTGAATGCATATTTGCCCAGTAGCACTGCACAAGTAGATCATTGAGACTAGTAGGGCAGATGTTGTTATAATCTCTGTAAGAGAAATAATCTCTTGCAGGGACTGGCACATATCGCGCAATAGTAGCATCGATGATGGCGTGTTTTCCGAAACCGTGCAAGCATTCATTCTCAAAACCCAGAAACTCGTCGTTGTCGTCAAGTCAATCCATGTGTGAGTTGTAGGATTTTTATGATGAGTAGGGCCGTGTTGTACAGTTCGCAAAGACAATTCTTTGGCCAGGTATCTAATGGAAAGTGCGACTGCATCTTTTGCCGGTAACAAGTCTCCATTCAGATCCTCCATAATGAAAAGAGACTCGCCTTTGTTGATGTTATTGACAGCTTTACGTCTACTATTGGTTGCTCACAGAATTTCAAACTTGCCGTTCTATTGACGGAAAGCTGCCGTAGTGAGCATTAAGAACCGAATATACGGTGTGGTGCAGCGGAGTTTAGTGCGGCTGAGGAACTATCGAACTTTTGTGTGTTCGCTAGCCTCCAAGCTTACAGTGAAACTTTGTCAGCAGAAAAGCAACTCCTGGCTCATAGAACACATGTGCTACATGGTTCCTTAGGCAGGGGGCTTGAGAGCCGGTGGAGCCACTTTCCTGTATAAAAAACACTCCGGGGAGTAAAGGAAAATTGAGTAAATCTCAAAAAAAGTGCGAGCGAAAGACAGACGGTGTTGACACTTACCCAACAAGCAGCACAGAAAAAGAGAGAGAGGGAGATAGAGATAGAGAGATAGAGAGAGACAGAAAGAGACAGAGAGAGACAGAGAGAGACAGAGACAGACTGAGAGACAGAGAGAGACAGAGACAGACTGAAAGACAGAGAGAGAGGCAGAGAGAGAGAGAAAGAAAGAAAGAGAGGCTGGATTAGAGTACATGTCGGTGATATATGCAAGGAAGAGAGCGATAGAGGGAGTAACGAATGACGACGCTCGTCCAAATAATGAACGAATGCGATAATCCAAGGGCTCGGCAGCGGCCTGCTTGGCGAGTAAGGCACGTAACGTGACGTCAAGCGAGCAGGGCGATACTGTTTTCGAACCTCACTTTTTTTACATTTCTTATATTATATTAATGCAGAAGTAAATGTGATATATGAGGGATTCATTTGAAAGT
>JAYJLV010113382.1:0-11109 GCA_036873485.1 Torymus texanus | reverse complement strand
TTAAGTAATACCTACCGTAACATATTTAAAAATGAAAAAAATGAAAAATTCAAAATCGTTTTTTGGTTATAAAACAAAAGAAAACTGAAAAAATGAATAAATAGGTTAAGCTATCTCTATTCTCCTTCGAAACGAAGAGAATAAGCGTTGTCCCATGAAAATCGGTCAATTTGTTAAAAAGTGATAGCCGGTATACGCGCGCACACACAGACACACACACACACACACACACACACACACACTCGCCTTCGGCTCGGGTGGCAATTTACATGTGCTCTGGACTAGCCAACTCTTTACCTCCCTTGTTGTGTAATATACTATTCCCGGCGCCTGAGCCACCCAGAATCGCTACCTTGAAAATGGAATTCGACTCGCGAAAGGCAAAGAAATTTAGTCAAGAAGGCAGCCAACGGTTATACTTTGCGACGAATTTTCCTTATTGTTTCCAAGATTCGGGCGTCTTCCCTTTTGACCGCTTTTCACTTAACACTTTTACGGATTTTTCAGAAGCTTAATTTCGTAATTGTTTGGGACTTTTTTGATGCATTCTATCATTCGCGAATTATAAGTAAACGACATCTTTGGGAATTGTTTTCGCCAAATCAGGGCCGAAGCCAGTGTTTTGGAAGCTGCATTTGTGTTACTATAACTTTTAAACTGCGAGTTTTACCAAATATAAAAAATGCAGCAAATTTCAGCTCTTTAGTTTTATAGATTTTGCAGCATTATAACTACTTGTATTAGGGAAAAGCAAAATTATTTGGTTCTTATTATTCAGTATTGTGAGTTCTAAAAAGTAGTACTTCTTCCATTAGGTGAATCTTTATAAAACGCAAGAATAATATTGGATTATCTTAGCCGATATTTTTTTATATTGTTTTGCAAGTTGGCCGATAAAACAGTATTAGTGACAAATGAGAGTGTCAAACCATCTTAGTAATTTGAAAGAGAGAGGAATATCTAGTAGTAGACAATATCTATAGTATACTTATCTAATAACTTATACAGTATTTATCGTAAGAAGAAATGAAAATTCTGTGAATCGTGAAAGGATAAAAAAGTGAGAATTGTGAAAAAAATGGTATTTCTTTCTCTATGTAAACAAAACACGAGAGGGTAAGCAAGGGTCGAAATTAGAATTCGTCCATTGTATCTAATGTATAATATAAAGAAATTAATTAGTTTGAAAAAATGAGCAGCAATGCTAAAATATTTCATTGAATTCAGGTACTTACTCGTTCTTTTACATCAATGTGATTACCTTTGTTGCACATACAAGTATTATGAAGAATTGTACTGCAGTCCACGATAATTGTATTAATTGCATCATCAAATAAAATAATCGACTCTTCATGTAAATGTTTAATGTTAGTTTCAGTATAGTTAACTCTCATACTACGCAATACAATTCAATTCAATTGTTATAGTAACGTTTTCCAAATACTAAGAAAGAGCAGTAATTGTTCTTTTGTTTTATGTTTTGGTTTCAAAGAGCGGTAAACTACCTTGTTAGATGTTAAAGATGTCGCTATAGTCCGCAAACTTGCGTTGACGGTATGACGATTGACGAGCGACGATGGAACCGGCGCCTCACGTCTTGCGTGCTTGTATAGGTAGATCGTATAGATGGTATAGATGCGTGCCGTCGCGCGTCAGTCGCCATGCGCCAGCCAGACCGACCGACATTCAACGCGCGCAGCGACTAGTTGTCAGTGGCTGAAGACTGAGATCGGACGGAGGTTCCATCGGATTGCGCTGTTACAGTCATTTCTTGCACGTGAAAAAGGAATTAGGTGCCGATAAAATCGGAAGAAAAATCGCAAGGTAAGCAACTTTAACGTAAAACACAAGTCTTAACTCGTCAAGTATAGTTTGCTAACATTGTACACTAGAATTTACTTCTTAAAACATACTTGGTGTACGAGAAATCAAGAATCCGACGGTGCTTTTGTGCGGCGCTGACCTCTAGAGAAGCGTAAACATAAACAAACGCTTTCACGGGAAATTTTCTGATATAATTCTTTTATTCTTTTCCTGCTACTTTACGAGTAGCAAAGCAAAAAAGTTTTCTATTTCTTTTATCATTTTTGGTTGTATACATTTTGTATGCTCTATCAACGAATTTGCTTAGCTTTTCAAAAATATCTTATCTCTTGATCTAGTCTTGAATTTCTCGCTTTGTCGAAAGTATTTTTGTGCTCGCTAAGAATTAAAATTTTTTCTCTCGCCTACAAACATTTGTAAAAATAATTAAAAAAAGGAATTTAATTAAGAAAGAATATAATTTGTTTAAATTGTATTGTTTTTTATTAACTAAATAAAAAGTGAAATTATTATAAATTATTGTTACAAAAATATCAATAGAACAATACAGTTTTGTTTAAAATATTTAGTAATTATAATAATGATAAAAATAATAATCAAAAGTTTGTAGTATACCTATATGACCCCAATTTTTTTTTTTATTCAAGTTTTAATTCAAAATGGAAGAAAATTGGGATGAAGTTGGTGATGATTCTTCACATCAGCAACAATACAATTCCTACCCTTTGGACGATATTGATACATATCATAGTGCAAATGTTGAGAAGTCAAATTATTCAAGAAATAATTATAGAAACAATAACAATACGAAATTTAATGCAGAACATAGAGTCAAAAATTCTTATAGGAACAATAACAATGGACGAGAAAGAGAATCAAAAACAGAACAATATTCTTTTTTCGTACAGACAGCACAATTAGGTAAACTCATTGGTAGAGGAGGTAGTCAAATTAAAGAACTACAAGAGCAGAGTAACACAAAGATTAATGTAAGTTATGTAATTGAATCTACTTATATTTAAAGAACTATAGTTTGATGACAATTGATCATAAATAAAAATGAAAAATTTAATTGAGAATTTATAAAATTTAGATAAATAAAGATTGCATTAAGGATAATACCACGCAAATAGTTGTAATTGGCTCTAAAGATGGACAAGATCGAGCAAAGTCCTTGATTGATGATTTATTGTGTAATAGTGTAGTGAAAAGTCAATTAAATACAGTACAAAGTCAATCCAATGTATTTGAAATACATGAGTCAAAACAAGATTATCCTACTCCATTAATTGATTGGGACAAAGCTGCACAGGAACATGTAAGTCATGTATATTAATATTTTATCATACAGTTAAAAATTTATTAAATGTACAATGTCTGCAGGAAAGATATCAAAAAGAAAAATGGGAAAAACTTCCAGTTCTTAAAAAAAATTTTTATATAGAAGACTCTTTTATTGCAAACATGTCTAAAGAACAGGCAGACCAGATTAGAAAGGAAAAAAATGATATTAATGTTGAACATACATTTGAATTAGATGAATCAGCAAAAAATTCTCCAGAACATCGTATTCCAAATCCTGTTCAAACTTTTGAACAAGCCTTCAAAGTATGTTAAAGTAGTTTCATTTTCATTAAAATATTTATATATACTTTAATTATATACATTAATAATTAAAATTGTAAAAAAAGGATTATCCAGATGTATTAACAGAAATAGAAAAACAAGGATTTGCAACACCAAGTCCTATTCAGTGCCAAGCATGGCCTATTCTTCTTAGTGGTAAAGATATGATTGGAGTAGCACAAACAGGAACAGGTAGTGTATATGTATGTGTGCATGTGTTTGTATAGCTATTTTTAAAATTAAAATTAATATTCTTTTATTATAAATTATCCATAGGAAAAACTCTTGCATTTCTATTACCAGCTTTAATCCATATTGATGGACAATCTATACCACGAAATGAACGACCTGGTCCCACAGTTTTAGTAATGGCACCAACACGTGAATTGGCTTTACAAATTGAAAAGGAAGTAAATAAGTATTATTATCACGGAATAAAGGCGTAAGTAAATAATACTGAACTAAAGTTTTAATTTCTAAAGTAATGTATAAAATAAGAAAACAAATAAAAACATAAATGTTATTTCAATAATTTTAGTGTATGTGTTTATGGAGGAGGAGACCGTAAACAACAAAAAAGCATTGTTTCCAAAGGTGTTGAAATAGTAATTGCTACACCAGGAAGACTCAACGATCTGGTTCAGGATGGATGTTTGGATGTAACAGGTGTTTCATATTTAGTATTGGATGAAGCTGATCGTATGCTTGACATGGGTTTTGAACCACAAATAAGAAAAACTCTGATTGATGTTCGACCTGATAGACAGTCTGTGATGACAAGGTTTGTTGTATACTTTGAATATTATTAAAATATGGAAAAAAGCAACAACTATCAACTCCTCTGTAAAATATGAAATCATTAAGAATTTAAAAAAATATCATGTTTTATGTTTAACTTGTCTAACCACAATACTGCAATTACACTATAATTTTTAAAGATGAAACTTGAATTCATTGATTACTTATTTACATGCAAATATATATATTTAGAAAATCTTTTGTATGCACAGTGCAACATGGCCACCTGGAGTTAGAAGACTTG
This sequence comes from Torymus texanus, assembly GCA_036873485.1. Classification (NCBI taxonomy): domain Eukaryota; kingdom Metazoa; phylum Arthropoda; class Insecta; order Hymenoptera; family Torymidae; genus Torymus; species Torymus texanus. Next base: position 6,617 of record JAYJLV010113382.1, on the reverse strand, counting down.
CTCAATCTTATATGAAAAATCCAATTACAGTTTGTGTTGGATCTCTGGATTTAAAGGCGACTCATTCAGTTACACAAAAAATATACATAATTGATGATGAAGAAAAATCGGATTATGTATGTATACTTAAAAAACAAAGGTACATTATTATTTCAATAAATTTAAATTGTTATATTTTATCTGTAGCTTAAAGAATTTTTCCATAACATGGGAAATGACGATAAAGTTATTGTATTTTTTGGAAAAAAATCAAAAGTTGATGATACTGGAAGTGATTTAGCTTTGAGTGGAGTTAAATGTCAGAGTATACATGGTGGCCGTGAACAATCTGATAGAGAACAAGCTCTTGAAGATATAAAAAGTGGTAGTGTACATATACTTCTAGCAACTGATGTAGCAAGCCGAGGCATTGACATAGAAGATATTACGTAATAATTATTTTTAGTTTACAAGTAAATTCATACTCGAAAAAATTATACTTTATTTTTCATGAAAAACTTTTCAGGCATGTGCTAAATTATGATTTCCCTCGTGACATTGAAGAATATGTTCATCGTGTAGGCCGAACTGGAAGAGCCGGTCGTTCTGGAGAAAGCATTAGTTTCATGACCCGTAGAGATTGGGGGCAAGCTTCAAGTCTTATTAAAATTCTAGAAGAAGCTGAACAGGTACAATTAAGTAATACATAAAATACAAAGAAATGGATTAATGTTGTCTTAAGCTTTTGTAAATAATTAATTGATTTTTTCTGGCTATAATTTTTAATCATAGTCCAATTTTTTATTTACTTCTGGACCAAAAAAGAGGTGTTTAATTATGCACCACGTTATAATTAACAATTAAAAAATTTACGGCATAATTTATTTAAAAGTTAAACAAAATATTTTATTTATTGCATATTTTAGGAAATACCTGATGAACTATATAATATGGCTGAACGTTTTGACATAATGAAAAAAAAAAGAGCTGAAGAAGGAGGCAGAGGTGGAAGAAGAGGTGATGGTGGGAGAAGAGGAGGTGGTAGAGATCGTTATGGGGGTGGTACAAATCGTTGGTAACTGCTGATAGATGTTATTGTTAATTATTCATTCTATTTAATTTAAAATTTCTTTTATAGTCATAGTAATGTATAAACATTCTATAACTTTAGATATTAATTCTTTTTTTACAACATTTTTTATTACTACACTGTATAAGATACATTACTTTTATTGCCACGTTTATTATAAAACCAAGTAAAACTCAAGTGGCTGTAAAATAAGTAAAGAAAAATATGTTGATTTTTCTTTATTATTGATAAACAAGATCTAATTGACTAATATATAACTAATAGACTTGTATAGACTTTTTCTTGCATTTGCTGGCATAAATAGTATTCAGCAAGGCTGTGATAAAACAAAGAAATATATGTAAGCTAAACAGCAATATAACAAATTTTGTAATATACAAAATACAATGTTATTTCAAATATAAAGAAGGATATATAGATTATAAAACAGCTTTATTTTTATCGTAAAGAAATAAAATAATTAAAAATTGCATATTTCTGATTGAAAATACTATTATATTGTAATAGCATTATTGTTAATACAACTTATGTAAAAGATATTTTTATAGCATAAAAAATTATAGTAAAAATTGATCTACATTATATACATATCAATTATTTTATTCAAAATTGATTTATGAACAATCTATACTTCCAACCATTTTTCAAAGTGTAAACTTTATCTGTAAAACCATAAAATATAAAAATGATTTTATTGGTGAATTATTTATCTAAATAAATATTTTTGAATAAAATAAGAATTTTACTAGCAACTTTTTCTTAATCAGTAGACTTTAAAATTAAGAGTTTTGGTGTATTTCTCTGCAAATGCTTTTCCACTTGGAGTTGGTATAGAAAATGCAATATCATCGTTAGACATTATATATCCATAATAATAATTTGCCCTGAAATTATAAAGCTATTTAATGTTTTTTTTAGATTATAAAATGAGTGAATTACCTTAATATATCAACAAGTTTTGTTGCTATCCCTTGTTTTCTATGACTCATTGCAGTCCAAACAACGTTTATACCACATTTTGCAGGAGTAGTTTCAGATGTGCAGCAATTTAATTCTATAAGTTCTGGTATCATTTGAAATGCGCTTTTCACGTACTCTGCTACCAATATGCCCAAAATAGTTCTATCTCTAACATACATATACACCTAAAAAGAATGAGTACTTTTTTTAATAGATATAAATATCAATGTAAAATGTTATAAAATAATTCTTACTCTCTTATCTCTGTACAATGATAGTTTCATATCAGAAAGTCCTAAATCTCGATCAACAATCGCCAATATGTCGTTTACTTTTCTCCAATATATATTGGAATCTTTAGGTTCTATCAAAATTATTCTACTTGATGTTGAAGAATCATTATAAACTACACGTTCGTTTTTCCAACCCTATGTACAAAAGTTACAAAATATAAATCAATTATTTAGAAGTTGTGACAAATTCATTCTATGTGTTTATGTATGTCATACCTGAAATTTTAAGATTTTAAAACTATTATGATAGTTTAAATGCGCATTTTCATCATCAGGATCACCAATGCAATACATTACTCCACATTCTTTACATTGAGTTGCACCAAACATCTTTTGTCCAACATCTAATTGATATTGATGATCACTGTTTCCACATTTTGAAGATAATTGCCAGGCATGAGTTCTTTTACGTTTTTTAACATTACATTCACTGAAAATCAATGACTAGATATTAGATATAACTAAAAAAATATTTAAAAGGTGGTAGTATCCCAATATATGAACTTTTGGAAAATAATTTTTATTTTATTTATATAAGATCTAATAATGTGAGAACAGCTACTGAAACAATTAGAGGGCCAATAGACTGGGAAAAAATTTTAAAACCAAAATTGTATAATTTCAAATACAGATAATGTTCACCAGCCATTCCAAATCTATAAATTTTTTTATTTTTTTCATTTAATTCCAATATACAGAAGCTTATTTTGTTTCTCAAATAATTATCTAGAGATTTAATATTGAGAAATAAGTAATTTGCAAATAAAAAAATGTGATTGTTTATAGAATTCAGCATATTTTGAAACAAGAATAAACTTTTCTTCTTTTGAATTTTATATCTTTCCGGAGCTCGCATCCCTCATATTACTAGATCTTATATTAATAAAATAAAAGTTATTATTATTAAAAAATTTATATCTTGGGATACAACTACTTTAACAATAGATTATAGGAACAGAAACTTACTTGTCAGCTATATCTGAGGAAAAACCTTTAGAAAATAATGGATAGAATTTTTGTGTTGGAAACTCAGTTTTTTTACTATTACTGGAATCATTTTGAAATGACGTTGAAACATCTTGAATATTCATTGATGAAGCCATACAACTTAATTCGCTAGCTGGAGACATAGTTAAATTTTTTAACATTAAATTAGATTTTTTTGGAGATAATGCAGTTGATATGGAATGAGTAGTTTCTGTAGTTTCCATTGAATCATCTTCGTCAGCCCAATCGTTTTCTAAAATCTTTAATATATCATTCACACTATTCTGTTTTAATGATGCTTCAATAGCTGGTTCATCAACTGATAAATCAGTAGCATCAAAATCTAATTTAGATTTTTTATTTATATGTCCAGTGTTTTTTTGACTGTCAGTGATTTTTAGTTTTATTTTATCATTAACAGCAATAGTAGCATTATGGCCTGGTTTGAATTTAAAAAATTTCTTATTAGGTTCACTTTCTGTAGATAATGAATTTCCACTTTTACTATTATTTATAGTTGTAATTCGAGGATTCAAATTTTCTTTAGATTTGCCACTTTTATTGACATTTTCGGTTTTCTTTTCGACCTTGAGCATTGAAGTATTCATAGAATGACGTTTAGGTTTTGGTTTCCTAATACCATGACCTACACCACAGCGGATTTCTCCTTTCTTATGTTTTTTTAATGAACGTCTATGTGTAAAAGTATATGACGGTAAACTTCGCCTTTTTTTAATATCGAGATCAGGTTCTGTCCACTGAAGATCTGTAGATTTATCTGATTTATCATTAGACCCATAAAATGACTTTGGGTTTAATGAAAAATTTTTTTTTTTATCATTTGTAATTTTATCATTTTCTTGAAATAATGCAGCTCTAGCTCTGGGTACTGAAAGAAATTCATCAGTTTGATATTTTTTGTTAGGAATAGATGATAAATCATCTAAATATCTTTTAAAACAGCATTTTTTAACTTCTGGGGATGTGCATTCACCAAATTCTAAAGCATTTACAGATTTTCTTCTATGAACTCTCGGAATTGGAATACTTTTACATACTGATCCTAGAGGTGTAATTAGCCTATTTTCTGAATATTCTTCCTTTTGGGGTGTTTCTGCAACATATGATTGTTGATCATCAAAATCCGATTCATTTCCAGGAGTTTCTGGTACTTCATCAGAAATTTTACTTTTATGTTTTGAATTTGGACTCTTTAAAGTACTTGCTACTTGACAAACTTGACTCGATTGAGATGATTTGGATTTAGGAGAAAACGATATCATTCTCCTTGGTGAAAATCTTGCTGACTTTGTTACTTTTTTCAAAGAACTAAAAGGAGACAAAGTTTCGCAAGAATTTCTTGTTGTAACTGGTATTAAACGATCCCAACTTGATATGGGAATTATTGGTGATTTTTCAGGTGTTGCTAGAGGGGATATAAACTGTCTTCCTGGAGAGCTATCACAACTACTCTGATCTGTAAGAGCCAAGGGAGACATAGGACCCAAATCAGACTCTGTATCTGAAATATTGTCTATATCCTTCTTAATCTCTTTTTGATCTTGAAATAAACTTCTTTTACTAGAGTTACTTGATGGCACAAATAATCGTGTTTGTATTCGACAAGGTGTGGTGAGACCATTTTGAAAGTCTGATCCTTGACTTTTATTTGTCAGAATTGGTGGCTCCATCAAAACACTATGCATAATTAAAAAGGTATAAACTTTAATTAATAGAAAAAAGTAAAAATAAAAATAAGTGTTTTGTATTATAATAAAAATAATATAAAAAGAAAATAAACTAATTATATTTTATATTTTTCGTAAGATAAGTACTTCATTAAAAGTTGTATCAAATATAAAAATAATAATAGTGTATCAAAGTTATTTATAAGTATTATTTATGAAATTAAAGGTTACTTCTAAATTGAATGACTACTGAAACCTTAATAATGTACGTGTGTGGCAACTACGCGTTTACTTTCCTAAGAAATTTATAATCTTTTTTATATGTAAAATATGAAATATCATAAAATAATGTATTACTCACTTTAAAACTAAAATTACTCTGTATTTACAAATTCAAATTTCATATAATAAAACCTTTTGCTTTTCCTGAAAAATAAACAACTGCAACCTTATTTGCTATGAGTAAAAACAGCGGGAAAGCGACATTTTTCGCGCTCTATCAAAAAACAATGTTGCCATGATTTCCCTCCAAATTTCTTGAGTCCAGTGACCAGTCAGTGCGTCGTATAAGGCTGCGGGCTGTGGCCGCAATATCGTGACGGCGTGTCGTGCAGAATCGTGTGCTGACCAATCCAGGCTTGAGGTCGAGTGGATGAAAGTATGAAGTTCTTTCGAGTCAAGCCTGGATTGGTCAGCACGCGATTCTGCACGACACACCGTCACGATATTGGGGCCGCAGCCTAAGTACTTATCAAGCGCACTTGCGCTCGTATATATGCATACAAGACGTTTCTTATATTTTTAAATGAAAGAAAAATTTATATTTTCATGGAAGTCATTACAAAATATCATAAATATTTTATCACCTTTTTTCATAATAATATGTGAAATATTTAAAAATGATATATTTTTAAAGGAATTTTTATTTAGAGATTCTTCATGGTGACATGCATACTACATAATTCAAAATTTTAGTTTTCGTCTGAAAACAAAATTACCAAATGTAAAAAAATTGAAAAATTAAAAATTAAATAGCAAATTTAGCAAAAATAATAAAAGTGTTATAAACTTTGTATTTTTAAAATTTATTTACTATCATTTTTATTAATTATAAGCTTTTCTATTCTTCAAATACTTTTCATGAAAAATTCGTATTCAAATATAAATAAATGTATTAAATTAAACCGAAAATTGAACATACTTAATGATTTTTAAAAATCCACCAATAAGAGACAAAGTCAAGATGTGAAGAAGAAGCAAACGCATACAGGCCAGATGGCTTATGTAAACGGTCCCTAATAAAAAAGAAAACTGGCAACGCTGTACCAAAGGTACCTAGAAGGGCGTATATATGATTTTATTTGAATGTTTTTCAAAATATAAAATGAACCTTTTTTTACATTGGAATATACCAATGAGATTACATAATTTTGAAACATTCTTTATGGAGGAATCAAATGAAATACAGTTTGAGGTTTGAGCTCTTATAGTTATACTTTATGGTCTATCTACACTGGTCGTGCATCAAGGGGGTCTGATTCTCTAACAGCCGCTCCACATTGCATGCCGAATGCCGTATGCCGTATGCCAAAGGCTGACGAAAAAATATTCGCAGTCCGA
>JAYJLV010113371.1:0-11109 GCA_036873485.1 Torymus texanus | reverse complement strand
CTATGTACAGGTAACTGCGTTTACCTCTGTAGGGTTTACTCTATGTAATCAATCTGGTAAAATAAATAAATAAATAACCCTGTGTTTGCATGACTAGCGGAGTCAGATTTACTTATTACTGACTTTCATGTGTTTATTCCACAGAAATTTGTTTTTATGCTGCTTCGTCAATAGAGTATGATTATATTTTACACCTCCGCTGTAAAATATAATCATAAAACCTATTCATTGTATTAATAATAACAAACTATTGCAGGTAGCACGTATAACACATTGCAAGAACTTGTTTGTCGACAATTTATTCTCTATACTACTTATAAATGTATAATTGTTTTTTAGACACTATCTAAAGTATCAATTTAACTATGTGATGGCACGCGTGACAGCACAATGACGGCACAGAGACGGTTTCGTGCGCTGAATCTGCTCGGCACGCGCTGTTATCTGAGTATATCCAAGTTCTGCTGGTGAGAGTGGCAGCACTGTTTTCTAAAACCGTTATTCCCTTACCGGCCATTTTTTCATACTCATCATTCTTCATCCAGTGTTCGACAAGTGCATATCAACTTAGGCGAGAAAGAACGGATCGGAAATATGTCGAATAATGGTAAGTTAAAAAACATTACATTTCAATAATGTGCGGGAGTCAATTATTTGCTCATCTCATCGACTTACTAACTAGCATCAAACAGTATTTCATAAATGTGTAATTTTGAGGTTACAGTCGTATAATATGTATACTTACAGAGTAAAAGTAAAGAATGCCTCGCGTTCGACTCAAGCAACAATTATATGCTTTCTGAGGAATTCTCTATTTCTGTGGTGCATACACTAATTTTATTCACATGGCGCGTAAAGTGCGTACTGTACGTCCTGCGGGCGAAAAACAGCCTACGCATTTTACGCTCCTCGTGGAACTCGCCTTCGGCTTGGGCGACAATGAAATGCGATCTGAGACATTTTTTAAAATAAATTTTTTATTTTTATAGGAAAAGGTAATAATCGCCGCAGTGCCCCGGGAAGGAGTCAAGGTGGACGTGACCTTGCACCGACCGACGGTTTGGTGGGCCGTCAATTGACCGTTCTGCGCGATCAAATTCGCGCAGAGCGCGAGGCGTTCGCGGAAGAACGAAGGCAGCTGAACCTGCAATTTGAAGAAATGCAGCGCCAAGCGGATGAAGCATCTGGTGCTGTTAGGAGGGCAGCCGCAGAAGCCACTGCTCGGGAAGCGGCAGCCACCGCAACCGCCGACCGGCAGGCCATCCAGCACGCGGCTGAACGAGCTATAATGATGGAAGCAGAAAACAATCGGCGCCAACCGCCGCTTGTGCCGCAAAATGAAAGAGCAGCAATTATTGAAGCGCAAATGAATTTGCAGAGAATCGCGGACAACTTTGCTATACGCCAACCTCAAGGGCAAAGGGTTAATCACCCTGTAGAAGATGCTGCTGAGCCCGTGATGTACACAGCGGAGCAGTATTTCAAATTAAAAAGGGTGAGAAAGTACTTTTAATATGATAAATGTAATTATCATAATAATCATTTTGTTAATAAATTTACTAATAAAGAGCAATAATAATAGTAATAATAATATTAATAATAATTATAATAATAATTCTTTATTGTCTGTTTCAGGAGAACAAGATCCTAGTCCATAATAATAAAAATTTAAAAGAAAAGTTAGGCCAATTAGATTATTATATTCAAAAATTGGAAAAGGATAAACAAGAATTGGTAATTTGATTTTTATTTTATACTTAATTAAAATTAAAATTTTATTTATTTAAAAAACTTTTACTTCTAGCTCAAGAAACGTTTCACACCGTACCCGCGCAAGAATCATTAAAAGATGTGATTCCATTATTATATAACCTGTCATATTATTATGTATAAATAAATATGAATAAATAAAAATAAATTTAAAAATTGAAAGATTCTACAATGTAAATTTGTAAATGGTATATTGACTATTATACAATTCCAGGTTTATTCATTTACTTATATAAAATTTTAATTTCTACATGGATTCGGTAAAAGAGAGTATTTAAATTCGCTGTATTCAACGCTATTACTTCCGGACATACAATTCGGATTCTCGCGGTAAGCTATTCTACACAAGTCGTTATATCGTAAAAGTAATTATAACCACATTCAATTCTACGAAGTTAGTGGGTAAACATAAAATGAAGCGTTGTTCAATTCTGCGAGACCCATGTAAACAATCCTAACCCTACAACGACATAAATCAGACAAAATGCTAACGTTGGAAGGAAAAACTTGATTTTTAACGTGAAATAATATAATAGAAAAATGTTTATAAAATTTTTAAAAAGTTTATTAATAAAATATCTATTTCTCCACACGGCTCGTAAAGTGCGTACAGCTGAAAATATCCATGTGGATTTGTAATGGAAACAATGAGGATTCTATGTCGATTCCAATTAGAAATCCATCTGAAAATTCCAGCCCGGAAACCTCATATGGTTTTCTGTATTGATTTCGTTGCGAAAATCCTTATTGAATTTCATTTTTTACGTGAATTTCAACACGGATGTCTAGATTGGAGTTTTTATAAAGTAGCCAAAAAATAATCAATTTGAATTCTCACGTCGATTTCCACATTGAAGATTTACAATGTGGGAAAATTGTCAGTAGGCAAAAATTAGTAATATTAGTTTCAATGTGTATTTCTATATTGAATTAGCCAAAAATTATTAACCGTTTCATGCCGAGACCCCTTTCCCGGGGAAAAAGTTACGTTTTTTCGCTTCAACTAAGATCAATCCACCGTTATTTTTTTTCAAAAGTAGTAATAAGACTTATTTTTCAAGTGGGCCCTGGAGGACCCATACGGTCTTAATGGAATTTTTTTTTAATTCAAATTTTTAATTTTTAAATTTTTAAAATCAAAATTTTTATTTTTTTTTAAAGAAATCGGCATTATTCGAAACCTCGCTACGTATGATCAACGAGGTTTGATGGTTTTGTATACTCACACATGTGCGCGCGAGTGTGCGATACATGTAAATCACGGAAATTTTATATTTTATTTGTCGGTAAGACCGACTGGGTCCTGTAGGACCCACTATGTTTATACGTAACACGCCTCGACAACAATATCACATTTTTGAACATGGAAGGTGATCAATTCTTAGTATATTGTCTCATTAACAAGATCGACCACTCAGAGTACAAGAAAATCCACATTAAACCTTTTTTTACTGGAAAATAAACCATTCAAAATCCAAATTTTCATGAAAACCCAATTTTCATTGCCAAATCCTTTTTTAATGTACTAAACAGAACGAAAAAAAAATAAAAAATTTCAATTTTAATTGCTAGAGGGTTTTCTCTTAGATGAAAGAACACGACTAAATGGGTAGGTTAAAGAAATTATTTAATTTTAGTTTTCTACATCATCTTCAACAAAGTGGGTCCTACAGGACCCCTACGGCACGAAAGGGTTAATATGGATTTTCAAATGGATTTCCATGTCATATTTCAGAAATATTTAAGGAGGTTCATGCACGCCTCTCTAGTCAATGGAGTATCATTTTAAAATGTTGCTTGATATCCGTTAAATATACAAGATTAAAGTATACAAATAAAAGAAGTAAATTTAGATGACATTTCCAGCAAAAGGCGATTTTCATTAATTTCATTTAGAAATAAAAAATATTTTTCAACACGCAGTATGTCTAGTGTAGTTTATTTTGTCGGCACGCATACGCAGATCAGCTCAGCAGACTGTGCGCCGCGGTGCCGCGAACATATAAACATATACTCAACTATAACCTACTAATTCGAGCGGCTGATATAGTTTCTTTATACTTTTTATTTATTTATTGGTGAAATCATGAGCTCTATCCTACACAATATCAGACAAATATCAGACAATATCAGACAAAAACGTTAAATAATTATGTGCATAAAAGTTTGTTTGAATATTTGAATAACGCGCTATATTGCCGAGTTAACTGCTTCGCAGTTTAAAATTTATTTAATATCTCTCTGGGATGTTCGCTAAGTTAAAAATTTCAAAATATCATGAAAAAGATCAGATCTTGAACTTTTTAAGCCTAGTTTTCTGTCTCCAGATCTTATTTTTTGGGGAGAATTCATATCACTTCCGGTGTAAAAGTCGAGAATTCGAGGAGTTTTTAAAAGACAACAAATTTTGTAAGTTGCGGAAAAATTAATTTCAACATTGAAATACACGTTAATTCCAATGTCCTTTGATACTTCTAAAATATGACGTAGAAATCCATTTGAAAATCTATATTTGATAATTTTTGGATACTCCAATGTGGAAATACACATTGAAACCAATATTGATGATTTTTGCCTACTGACAATTTTTCGACATTGAAAAACTTTAATGTAGAAATCGACATAAGAATCCATATTGATAATTTTTTAGCTACTTTGTAAAAACTCCAATGTAATGAATTAAATCCAATGAAGTAAAAATGAAATTCCATAAGGATTTTCGCAACAAAATCGATGTAGAAAATCAGATGAGGTTTTCAGAGGGATTTTCAGGTGGATTTCTAAATGGAATCGATATAGAATCCATATTACTTCCATTACAAATCCACCTGGATATTGTCAGTACGCCCTGCGGGCGAAAAACAGCCTATACGCATTTTACGCTCCTCGTGAAGCAATAGTAGATTACGCGCCTAGGGAGTAAAAGTAAAGAATGTCTCAGATCGCATACATGTGTACAGTGATTGTGAATAGATATCTAACTAGTCATATACTTAATTTACTAAACATTATATAACTATATTATGGATAAGTCGGACATACACAATTTTTTGCGTGTCCATTGATTCAGTTTTTGCTTTAATTCTGGATTGAATAGGACTTTGTAATGAATATACATTTAATTTTAGAAGCCCATGTTTTGGAATAAAAATTAACAAAATTTACATTAAATGATTTATTGAGTAAATAATCGTTTTTATGATAAATATTGATAGATAATGTAATGCACTGTACTTATTGGACGGTATAAGTCCAAGCTTTTGAACATACAGCAGTACAACTTTTTAAAACAAATCTATAATAATATCTCATATGAGATCTCATGTGAGACCTCATGTCAGATTTCACACTAAACTTTCATGTAAACTGCTGTTAAAAACTTTTTTTAATAAAAAATCAGCTTTTTCAGTATTTTCCATCGACTTCAAGGATGTTTTACCCTCAATTGGACTAAAAAATATAGGCTTTGAAGCGTTTTGAAGCATTTTAAACGATTTTTTCATTTTGAAATATTGATACCTGACATTTCACTTGAGATCTCACATCATTCAGCTCATTCAGCAGCATTTTACATGAGATTTTGGCGTGGAATCTCATGTGACATTTTTCAGTAGGGATGAAAACTTAATTTCTATCGAAATTTAATTTACTGTGTTGGTCGAACTTCATATTTAAAATACCGTTTTTAATTCTATTTAGCCAAAGAAAAGGAAAATACGACTCAAAAAAAAAAAATCTATTTGAAAAAAAGAACGCCTTGAAAAAATACACTTTATCAATTTGTAACACAGAAGGAGGAAACGCAGCAAAAGAATTAACAAACATTTTCAATGAACATAATTATACACAAAATAATTTTATCGGAAATAATGCAAATTGTTTTATTGGTAGCCATAAAAATGAAGTTGTTGAAGATAACGATACATATGCTGAATCGATGGAAAATAATGAAATCAAACAAGTCGACGGAGATACGTTCGGCAGAAATATTAATTCATTGCAATATTTATCACGATCTAATGAAAACTTGACGTTGAATTTTGATTATCAAAACAAATTTAGTTTAAGTGAAAAAACTTAGGATGATAACAATATCACTCAATTCTCGAAAAATAGTGAAGTTTTCTCAACGTCCTTACACGTTGTAGATTCAAACAAGCATGAGCCAGCTGATCAATTTGAAGTTTTAGAATTGATAGAAAGTGATTTTATTGAAAATATTATGGTGAATGATAAAAATAAAGTTATGGTGAATGTTGAAAATAACAAAAGCAACAACATCTGTTTTAAATCATTGAATGAAAATGACATTCCTCCACCATGTTTAACATTTTCTCATGAAGATTCAAATGGGCAAGAAAAAATTAATGGAGTTCGAGAAATACTAGAATTTGATTATTTTCCGAAAGAATTAATTAAAATTGTTTGTCAACATTCACGGATAATTAACTGTGATCCAGGATTAAAATGTACAAGTCGTAGACGTTATGGAATAAGAACAAAGTTTTGCTATGAATGTGATAATTGCAATTATAAACAATATATAGATTCAGAAAATCTAAATATCGTACATCGGAAGTAATGGGCATTAATAAAGCATCTGTTCGTGGAACAGTAAACATTGGCATTGGATATACTCAATTAATGGAACTCTTTGCTGCTATGAATATCCATTGTATGACAGACAACATATACAGAACGAATCAGAACTTGGTTTTAAGTATTTTAGAAAATGCGGCTATGAATAGCATGAAGCAGGCAGGCGAAGAAGAAAAATGTCTGGCTATTCAAAACAATGATGTTCATTGTAACATCCCATGGATTACTGTTGTAACAGATGGTAGTTGGATGACTAGATCATATGGTACAAATTACAATTCTCTTTCTGGATGTGGTATTATAATTGGTATGCGAACGCAAAAAGTTTTGCATATTGGCATACGAAATAAATACTGTGTGAAATGTGCTTTCGATAAGAGAACTCGTGCAATTCCCAAAGTTCATAAATGCTACAAAAATTGGTATAGAAATGCACCGTCTTCTGCAATGGAAAGCGACGCCATTTTAGAAGGTTTTAAATGTAATATTTCTGAACATGGACTTATTTACAAGATTCTTGTTTCTGATGGCGACAGTAACGTTTATAAAACACTTGTAGATAATAATGTTTATGGTGATTATAATTCGATGTCTATTAGAATTAGATGCTATAACCACCTTCAACGAAATCTGTGCACAAAATTAATCGCAATTTCAAACACGACACAACCAAGAGGTAGTGAAAAAATAGAAAACTTTTATATCTTACGAAATTTAGTAAAAAAAAACATTTTAACTATTCGTGGTTTAGTTGAAACATCAGTAGACTATAGAAGATCCTTAAACGAAGATTGGGAAACTAAAAAAGATGAGTTGAAAAAGGATATTCTTAATATTCCATCTCACGTTTTTGGTAAACATGAGCGATGCGATAATCGCGCTTATATATGCCATGAAAAGAACAAGCCAATCACTGAAAGAGAAGCAGATAATGTTCCGTCTATGCATAAAACTGGCATGTACCAAAAAATTGAAGAAGCAATTCAATATATAAGCAATCATTGTGAAAGCCTATTGCATAAATTGACTAACAATATAGCAGAATCTTTTAACAATCTTATTTCTGTCGAAATTGGAGGGAAAAGAATTAATTTTGGCTTGAGAAGTCAATATCTTATGAGAGGGTTTGCAGCAGTATTACGGCACAATACACAACAGCTACTTACAGAATCATGTTTCAGTTCTATCAGATGAACATTTACAAAAACTTCAACGGAACCAGAAAGATCGTGAGGAAATAGAACGCAGAACACGTGATCAATATGACTCAATGGAATGGATATGTCTACGAAAACAATTATTAACATCTAGACATTTTGGAAGTGTTATTCGCAGTCATGACAGTACAAGTTGTGCTACAAGAGTTAAAGAAATTTTATATCCTTCTACAGAGAGAACGCCGCAAATTCAGTATGGTTTAGACCATGAACCAGAAGCTGTAAAACAATTAGAAAAAGAATTACAAATAAAAATAACACCATGTGGGTTATACATTAATTCCGAGCGTGCTTGCTTAGCGTGTACTCCAGATGGACTTATTAGATGAGATGATGGTATTGTAGAAATAAAATGTCCTTTTAATAGTGCTAATTTGACTGCAGAAGAAGCGGTAAAGACAGTGAAATCTCTAAAAGGTATTTTTAAACAGAAAAATGATACTTATGAGTTAAATAAAAATCATCGCTATTATTATCAGGTGCAAGGTCAATTACATATTACAGCAAAGTCATACTGTATATTGTACTCTGGACATCAAAAAGTATAATTCACGTAAATTCGAGTAAAAAATGATAATGAATTTTGGAAAAATAAAATGGAACGTGTTCTCTTGCGTTTTTATACGGAATGTTTAATTCCAGAAATAATTGATAGTCGTCATAACAGGAATATGCCTATTCGAGATCCAGATTATATTTTAAAAGCGAAAGAAGATAAAAAGAGACGCAATAAAGCAAAAGAAGATAATAAAATAAAAGAAAAAAGAGAAACTGAATCGGACAATGAGACCGAGAGTGACAATGAAGATAACAATGAGTGTTATCTGAAGAAAAAGAATCCGAAATTATCACGGAACAAAAATATCATTGAAGAAGCAATGATCAGTACAGATGCGGAAATGACATCTGGCGGAACAGATGAAGTGATATTCGAAAGACATGATCGAAATGTTAGTTTTACAGAAAACGAGAGAGAACAACAGATATTAAGTTTTATAGAAGAGAGAGAAATAACTATTGAAATGGTTATAGCAAATGTGTTAACATTGCCATTCGACGAATTAAATGATGATTCTCTGGATGCATTTGTACGATTAGTACAAGATATTGATCCACAATGTCAAATACGAAGTGTTTTATATATTTCGTACCCTCAATTAGTTAATCCTATTCAACAACAAGAAGGTGTAATAATTATTGGAGGAAATTGCACACAGCATTGGCGTGTCGCCTATTATAATAATAATATTATTAAAATATATGATACGCTAATAGCACATACTGGAGGTGTATTACACGAAATTGAAAGACTATTCTTAAATGCACTCTTTCCTAATGCAAGAAAAGTTGAATTTCAGACAATGGCTATACAGCAACCTGATGGAGTTAGTTGCGGAGTTTACTCTGTGGCAATCGTCACTGACATTTTATTTGGAATAAACCCGTCAAAAGTGTGTTATTCTCATAATATTAAAAATATGAGAGAACATTTTGTTCGACTTTTACAGTATGAGAGGCTCTCATTATTTCCAAGGCAATAATATTAAAATGTATTGAATTTGAATATAAATACATCTATGTAAATTATACTAAAAATGTTATCAGTATTAGTTTATCACTAAAAGTGAAATAACTTTGAGGGTAAAAGTAATGTTTACTAACTACTACATGAATTATGTAAAAGGAATTCACCGCCAAATAAGTCTGGTACTTGTAGCCAGGAATTCTTATGGAAGAACAAAAACTTTTAAATAGGTCTGGTACCTATAACAAGGAGTTCTTGTATGAAATATATGCCTTTAAATATGTGTGCTATGTATAATAAGGAAATTGCATGAAATATTAAGGGAGAGATGAAGGGAAAGGAAAATATATTCATTGGTATAATCTCATGTGGTACGTATTTATCCTTTATACACTCATTTGGTTGCATCTCACCGAAAAGGGCATTGGAGGGGCTCTTTTCTCAATTGCAAATATCTATACAATAATGTGATTAAAAAATAAATAAATCAATATTTTGCAAATATCTATTTCGTAAATAGTACAACTATATAATAGCATAACATGAGTTAGATATCTTACAAAATGTTTGAAGACCTATATATTTATTAGTGCTTTATTGATAATCTTTTGTTATTATAAAAATGGAGTAAAAAATGAATTTCGTCAATAACGTGCAAGTAATTTTTTATATAAGAAAATACTTCAAGTAGTTTTGAAAACGATGACTTATAATATGCACAATGGAAAATTGCTTTTATTATTGGTTTTCCTTACTTTCATGCAGGATTAAAAATATTTCTCTATCGATATATCTGTATTTTTATTCAGTAGTAACAAAAGTTTTTTACGTATAGACTATTGAATTATTCTATTAAAAATTTATAAATATTAAAAATTTATTGATATTATATAGTATATTTGGAGTAATTCAAAACAGTCATTAAAAATAGGTCTGGTACCTATAACGAATAAAATAAAATGGAAGCAGTCATCGGTTGATGGGAATTTTAATTGAAGGAGGAGATAAACGTAACTATTGATAATAACAACATTTATTTGCAAACTAATAACAGCACGTCTTTAGTTATTCAAAATAGGTCTGGTACCTATAACGAATAAAATAAAATACAAATTTTCATGGATTGATTGAAATCTCAATTGAAGGAGGAGATGAACGGCAAATTTTTATAATTAAAATAGTTACGATAAGTGAAAATATTCCAAATTACATAGATTAATTTTTGTATAAGGTAATATTAGCATATACTTTATAATAATAAACAAAAAATTTTGTTATTTCAATATATCTAAATTTTTTATTACTATTTTTTATTATGTAGTAGCAGACTCGTAATATTAGAACACATATGGAAAAGGGTTTTAAATGGGATGCCAAAGATACCGCTATTGATCAAAACGTACCGCATTCGGCCCACATTTTTTTCTCACGGATAACATACATGTGGTAATAAAGTAACTATGATGGTAAGTACTCTAAATAAACTTCTTATATTGCCGTAAAGTTCCACTTATTTTTTTTTCTAACCTTTTCAGATGCTACGCTGTTTAAAGGTTCTGTATAAATCTGTTGAATATTAGATAAGTATGAATAAACTGGATAAAAATTGAAGTTTTGAAAAAGAGATACTTTGTGAGAATTTCTTTTTCAGATTTAGAGCTGTAATCATTGTTCAATGTCACTACTAGTCCAATAAAAAGAAATTTCACACCATACCACTCGAACTTTCCAGTCGGCTTCCAATCACAACAGAACCAACAGCAGCATGGGGTGAGCCCCGCATATGTCGGGTGTGTCGAAGAGACAGGTGGAACTGCGGAACCAGAATATGTGGAGCAAGGTGAAGCTCCATTTATTGGCTATTTTGTTACCAACCTGCACGACGCCTCAAGCGGCCCGTTTTATTACCCGATCCATGCTAAGAGAGGATCTTTCCAAGGTCGAGGGGGATACGCACCTCGACGAGGATCCCGAGGCCGGGGCGGATACACTCAAGGT
>JAYJLV010113360.1:0-11109 GCA_036873485.1 Torymus texanus | reverse complement strand
ACACACACACACACACACACACACACACACACACACACACACACACACACACACACACACACACACAAACACACACATACATACAGACAGGAAAAAATTTTTTCAAAATTGAAAATTTTCAACACAGTTCATCTTAAAAAATCATTTTAATACTTATTTGTCTCAAAAATTTTTCACCGTTACAAAGCTTCCTCTTCGAGGAAGCAAAATTATAAGCATTGTTATTTGAATTAAAAAAAAGGATCTTAAAAAAAAAGTAGGAATGCGAAATTTTGACAGTAGTACATATTTCCGAAATTTTATAAGTGAACACAAAAAGAATACGAAAAACTGATTCAAATATTCCAGAAGTTTATCCTATATATATATATATATAAAGTATATCCTATCTTTGAGTAAAATAACAATAAAGGTTTTCAATCTTAGCATCGATGAGATGAGCGGAAATTTAACAGACATCCTGCAGAAAAACATTCAAATTGTGGAAATAATGATTTCATTTTTTCAAATACATTTAGTGGTATAAGGATTCCGCTTAAAAGTTGAAACTTTGAAGCTGAATATCTTCAAATTTAGAACCGCAATAACTTCTGGGATTTTAATTACTTAAAAAACGACATTCAAATCAGCTGCTATTCAAGGATTGAAAAATAGTTCATGAAAATCAATTTTCTGTGGAGTATCCTTAATCTTAGTATCCAGTCTGTCGCGTCTGTCAGGCACGAAATAGTAATTACGCATCCTCGGTCCAAAATGTACTATTTATCGCCGGCGAGTACGAGAAACCATATTTTGCGTCGAAAAATCAAAATAATCTATTTAATCTTATTTTAAGAAATTTTGTGATAAGATATCAAATTTTAACCAAAACTTCGTAGAACGATTTTTTACTGGATTATGCAGGGCAAATGAAATTATTTAAAATTTAAATCGCTATTCTTCCTCTAGGGGCGGTATGACCTTGACGAGTGTCTCACGGACGTCCACTTGAGTCAGTGTGAGGGTGCTCTAAAGTGGTCCTGACTGAATGGGTGTATGTATGGATGAGGCTCTCGATTGATGAGAATATCCAGGCAAATGAGTGAGTGAATGACAGGTGAGGTGGCTGGAGTAGTGGAGGAAGAGGGGAGTCAACCCCGTACGAAGGATGATGTCGGTAACTCCTGAGGTTACTACCACTTCTACTTCGGTAGTCGGATGAGAATGCGCCCAGAAGGAACCGGCAGGGTTTCAGTGGTCTACGGACAACACCTGCCCACAAGAAAATCCGGCGCATACCGCAAGAAACTGGCCAAACTGAGGCGGGAGGCAGGGGACGACGCCAGACCCCCTCTACAGCTAGAGCAGGCACAATCAACCCAGTCCCGAAGAGGAAAAAGGGGGAGACTGATACCCCGCTCTCGGGCCACTGGGACGACAAATGGCCATGGACGGGTACGTGCCCCCCGGGAGCTCGGACTCCAAAAGGGAGCCGGTCGGAAGGCGGCGGTGGGCACGGGCCCGTCAAAATGATGCTACCAGCGGGGTCGGGCTTACCACTGCCCAAAGTACGAACACCCTGACCGTGGTGGCAACGGCTGGAAGTTACCCGGTGACATTATGACATTACTGTCGCAGGAAGTCTTCAGCAGATTAAGTGTCAGGTTCAGCGAACTGGCTAAAGAGACTCTCCCGGAACAGATGCCCAGATTGGAGACATCGTTCGGGAAACAGGGAGTCTTCGTCTTCATGGCCTATGACCAAGGGTCAAAGGAGTGGCTGCTAAATAAGGTGGCCACCCTTGTGTTCGAGGGATCGAAAATCAGGGTGAGAGGGGTAGAGCTCATCCAGAGGCTGCACAAGGCTTCGGTCTGACGGCAGGGGCCTCCTAAGGAGCCGACCGAGGTCATGAGCTGATTGGCGGCGTACAACCCCACCATGAATATAAACGGTTGGCGCTCGGTGAGAGCGCCATCGTCCCACAAGGATTCGGGAAGACAGGATACCGGGGACAAATACGTCCTGGTGTTCCAGCTGCCAGAATCTCAAGTCAGGGCCTTAGTGGCCCTTCACAACAGGCCATGGATGGAGCTAGGCAGGATCACCTTCAAGATGTTCCGCCAGGCTTCGGAAGGGGGAGAGGTTGAGGCAATGGCGGTGGGCAAGGCATAATGGCCCCTCCGTCACTGCTAATAACCCAGATAAACTTGCACCACAGCAAGGGCGCAACTGCTATTTTGCAGAAAGGCCTGGCTGCGGCGCACACAGGCCTATCACTGGTCCAAGAACCATGGACAGTGAATTGCGTAATCAGAGGCTTGGGAAGGCTGACATGTTACAGGGACGCAGCATCAATCAGGCGCAGATCATGTTTAGTAGTGAAAAAATCAATTTTGTGCTCCAATGGCAACTATGCACTGGGGACCTGATGGTGGTCACGACAGAGATGAGCGGCGGTGGAAGAGTAGCCATAGCGTCGGCATACTTCCGTAACGTTGAGAGGCAGGAGAGTAACGTGCCGCCAACGGAAGTAGTGCGACTAGTAGACCACTGTAAGGCGCCTAGGATGCCCCCATTGATGGGATACGACGCAAGTGCACACCATCAACTATGGGGTAGTACTGACACCAATCAGCGCGAAGAGCGCTTGGTAAAATAACTGATGACTACGGAGCTAGACATCCTGAGCATGCCAGACTGAACAAAATGCTGTAAAGCAACCCGAAGGCTGCCCTTGGCTCCCTAAAACTTCCGAACGGTAGATTCTCCACATCAGATGAGGAGACTATAAAATGTCTGATTAAGGCACCCTTCCCCAGTTTTACTGACGGGAACAAGGAGGGAACGATCCAGAAGGAGGTCACAGAGTTGAGTGGGAGGTGGCTCAGGGCGCCGATATGGTGCTAGAATCGCAAACTGGCCAACCAGATAGTGACCCCGGAAAGGATCAAATGGGCCATAATTTCCTTTAAACCATATAAATCACCTGAACCGGACGGAATATACCCGGTTCACTTTAAGGAGGCGCAGCACGTCCTAATTTCGCCCATGGTTAAGGTAATCAAGGCAAGCCTAATGCTTGGTCGCGTACCTGCCGCTTGGCAAGGTGCGAGGTTAGTGTTCATTCCGAAACCAGAAAAAAGCGGATATACCTCTTCGAAGGATTTCCATCCTATAAGCTTGACTTCCTTCTTGCTTAAAACCTCTGAAAGACTCATCGACAGATATATCAGAGATGTGACTTGAAGAGGCAAGACCCTGCACGCAGGTCTACACGAGTACAGGGCAGGTATGTCCGCGGAGTTAGCCCTGCAAAGGGTGACACAGCTAATACAGCCCCAACTAGAGAATGAAGGCTTTTCAGTCGGTACCTTCGTGGACATTGAGGGGGCGTTCAACCATACCTCAAGAGGCGGCATCAGTAATGCCCTAAGGAGGTTCGGAGTGCCTACAATACTAGTAGACTGGACGAGCCTTATGCTCGGAAACAGGTAGCTAGAAGTGACCAAAGCTAACACCATTGTAAGGGGCGGGGTATCCTCGGGCTGCCTGTAAGGGGGAGTCATGTCGCCCCTGATATGGTGCCTGGTAGTGGACAATCTGCTAACAAACCTTAATAAGGAGGGATGTCAGGTTGTGGGTTACGCTGGTGGAATATTGATCATTAGGCGCTGACCCTTCCTACACACCCTCATGGAACTCACACAGGGGGCCTTGCGGATTATAGAAGCCTGGTGTAATAGCATGGGCCTCGGAGCCAATTCGGACAAAACAGCGGTCATAGTGTTCACAAGGGGATACAAGTGGGATAGAATCTGCAAACTGACGCTCAGCGGAGAAGCTCTCAAGTTATCCAATAAGGTCAAATATCTAGGAGTCATCATGGACAGCAAGCTGACATGGGGGAAACACCTAGAGGTAAAGTGTCGGAAATTCACCGCAGCTCTACGGTAACTACGACGGGCCCTGGTCAGAAACTGAGGATTAAAACTGGAAGCGATGGAATGGCTCTATGATGCAATCCTAAAGCCCCGACTCACTTATGCAGCAGTGGTCTGATGAAATAGAACGCATCTGAAAACAGCAGAGGGGCAGCTGGAAAGCTTGAGAGGCTTGGTACTACCGTGTATTACTGGAGCGGGGAGGTCCACGCCATCGGCCGCCCTAGGCTGCGCTATGTATGGAGCCTCTCAACCTGATCATTGCTGCTGCTGCTGCTAGAGGGCTACTCAGGGTTGTTAAGGACCCTGGGGATAGCATTCAGGTCGTAATACCAGAGGTCCTGAAGTTCGGAGGCGTCTTTATGATGCTCCGTGATAAGAGGACCAAGGTATTTATGTTTGACAGGAAATACCGGATCGGCCTGGCGGATTGGTCCGACTGGGCAGAAGGCCAGGTGAAGCTACCATCCAACGGTGAAGTCTGCTATACAGATAGATCCAAGGGGGTAGAACGAACTGGTGGAGGAGTTTACCATCGCAGGGGAGGAAAGAGATGCACCTTGCCACTGGAGTGGTATAGGACGGTACTACAAGCTGGGCTGATAGTGGTGCTCAACTGCGCTCTGTGGGCAGAGGCAGAGAGCAGTGAAGGGCACCTACATATTGGCACAGATAGTAAGAGTGCCATTCAGGCCCTTAGAGCATACACAACCACCTCGAGACCAGTGTACGACTGTTATCGGACCCAGAATCGGCTTGCAATAAGCCGTCCGCTAATCATTTTCTGGTTACCGGAACATGCAGGAATAAAGGGAAATGTAATAGCGGGTAGGCTGGCAAGGCATACGGGGAAGGAGGACTTAAGGGGATAGTCTACTTTTAAACTGTCTAGAAGTCGACTTCTTTGTGTTTTCCGAAAGTCTATACATCCAAAAACATCGTATAAATGTTTCATAAAGATCTGTGCAGTCTAACTATACTTTTCAGTGACCATAGTTTTGCTACCTGCGCGCGGTTACCTGAGCGAGCACGTTCGCTCGGCACACCTGCCGTATAATCCCCTCTCTCTGTTGTTATTAGATGAAGCAGCTGTTTCTTCTTTTGAAATCTGTTATGCTTCTTGTTCGAAGTATATACGACATTTTTTCCTTAGTAATAAATCGTCAGAAGTAAGTTTTCAGAGCGTTCATTGCTCTGCTATTTCAACAGTTTAGGCTCGAACTTCACATGAGTAACATCGAAAAATAGAGCATGCATCATGGCCAGAAAAGAAAGTAGAACATCTCGAACGTATCCTAGTCGATAAAAGAAAAGACGTTTTACAGAAAATCAACACAGCGATGAATCAAAAACGACGAACTACGCAAGTAAATCGGCAGAAAAATTTCTGAAATCAGAAGATGCAACTTTTGATATGCACGTCGATCCTACTAGTGGATATAGTTTTATACATTTCTTTCTTGTATTTTGGACGCGGCAAAGTTACTTGAAGTATAAAATTTGTGATGGAGAAGTTGCTTTTACTAAATACGGACAGCGAGGATTAGGATTTAAGATATGTTTGGCTTGTGAATGTAGATACAAGTACATTGATTCATGTCCGATGATTGGTACTGGTGTAAATGTATTGTGAATCGTCGAATAGTGTTTGTGATGCGTGTAATTGGAGTAAGATTAGCTTGGATTAATAAATTTTGTAATTTGATGGATCTAGGAAGTGGATTGTACAAAAATATGTATTTTCAAATCAATAACCATATTTTGGAAGCCGTGAATGCTGTTTTCGACTTGGTAACGCGCAAAGCCATTGCCTCAGAAAAAGTTGTACACGAAGAAAAAAGACTTCCCAAGGACATTTTGGCTATATTTGGTGATCGCTCTTGGCCAAAACGAGGGTTCTCATCACTCATAGGCATAGTTTCTCATATTCTTAAATTCAGTGGAAAAATTGTCGACGTTACCATAAGATCAAGTTATTGTAAAGGATGCGAGAAATGGAAAGGCAAGAAAGGCATACTTGAGTACCTTGCTTGGGACGAAAAACATCGTAATTATTGTACAGCGAATCAGGAAGGAAATTCTGAGAAGATGGAAGTCGATGGCGTTATGGAGATGTTTAACAAGTCGTTAGAAAAATTTGCAGTACGCTATGGTTCTTACATCGAAGATAGTGATACAGAGACTTTAAAACGTTGCTCGATATTCTACCTTATGGTGAAGAATTTATTGTGAAAAAGTTGGAGTGTGTTTTACACGTAGCCAAACACATTTTTATGCGTGCCAACGGAGCTAGAAAGTTTCTCATCCAAAGAAAAAAGGTCCTTAAACAAGCTGGGAAAGAAAAAATGTACCGAAAAAATCTAAAGCAAAAAAAGTTGTAACAAAAATAAGGCCGTGATAAAAACGATTCCTGCAGTCAAAACTCAAGTTTTGACGATTAAAGTAATGAAAGAGTTATCTGATAATTACGGGAATGCCGTCCAAAGAAATTTTAATTCCATCGAAGGTATGCGTAATGAAATCTGGGCGGGCTTCTATCATAAAATCTCCACCGACAAGAAGCCACAGCACGACAAGTGCTCAATAGATTGGTATAAATATCTGAAGGCAAAAGCAGCTAATACACTTGGAAAATATAAATATCCTCTTGCCCTTGCTGAAGATGCTCAAGAATTGCTAACACCTACATACGAGGATTTGACCAAGACTGAACTGCTCGAAAGATGTTTAGGTGGCCACACTTAAAACAACAACGAGAGTTTCAACAACTATGTTTGGAGTATAGCACCTAAACATACGTTCAATAATAGAAAGAAAGTCGTCGAAATTGCATGCAAAACATCAGAAGGTATATCATACGTTGCAGGCATCGCTGATTAAGTTAAGGTAAGAGTTTTTCAGAATATTTCATTAAAAAAAACTAACGTGTTTTTCTCGAAACAACGTTTTTTCAACTGGTGCGCACGATTACACCGAAACCACTCAACTGATCCTTCTGAGATTTTAACCACTTATTTTACACATAACTAGTTTTCGTTTCACCCTCGATTGAGTTAAAATTTTTATTTTTAATCAATTATTTTGCTGTAAAAAACTGTTGAAAAAGCCGATTTTAAATTTTTTTTGCAACACTTCACTGACTTGTTATTTATTGAAAAATATTAATTTTATAGGTTCATACGATAGCCACAGTCATACTGAATACAAAACTATTTCATTTTTTTGTTTCAGATGAGCCGTTATTGAGAAACCCTGCGCACCCTCAATCTATCTACTTTTCGAGGAACTGTGTTCACGTGCAGTTTTTCTATATAAAAATTGAATAAATTGTCTCGAAAAATTTTTTTTTTTTTCAATTTTAAGACTTTATTTATGATACCCAATAACTTTCATATAAATAAATATATAGAATACTCAGTAATAATTCCGAAGAATTGCCTTTTTTCTGAGCGCCTAAAGTAGACTAACCCCTTAATAAGTCCAGAACCGACAACCGGAATATGCGACACTATAATCAATGCAGAGATTCACAGGTGGATTGCCAGGAAACATTCGGAGGCGTGAAGAAACGCCCAGGGATGTCGAATATCCAAAACCTTCATCAAGGTTTCACGGATGGAAAGATTGGCAGAACAGATACTCGCATTGAGTAGAAATAGCGCAAAGATCGTGATAGGGATTATTACCGTACACGGTGCCTTGCGGAAACACAGCCACGGTTGGGACTTGAGAAAGAACTTGAAAATTCTGTGGAAAGGAGGACGAGACGACACTGCTCATCATCTTCGAATGCCCTGCACTAGTGGAGAGGAGGCACTAGTACCTTGGTAACCCCTTTCCGCTAGCGGAGAACATCAGGGTGAAGGACGTGAGAAGCATCCTTCAGTTTTACGAGAAGGCTGTGGGCTGAATTCACCTGGAAATCGAGGGACGCTAAGGGAACACCCATGCGTCTGGAGACCACACCATATGCCCCAACTCTTTTCTTTAATAATCAAAAAAATAAATCACTATTTTTCTTTTATATTAACTTCTATTTTTAGATATCCCGACGATAAAACCGTATTAATATACAGTAACGTACAGTGTGATATACCCTTAAATTATGTTATTCTAAATCAATAGAGTATAAACAAGCTATAAATTTTAAAGCCCAATTTATTCGAATATACAGTACTTTAGGGACTGTCTACATAAGTGTGCATGTGCCTAGGTTCACGGACTGACTCAATACTCAACCTACCAGAGTATTCAAACTAAAGCCTCCTGCTTGGAGGCTTGGCACCGATTTGTTGAGAGTCCGTGAGCCTAATAATATAGAACTTAAATTACGTGTATTATAAACAGTGACTTTATTTTTTGTTATTAAATTTATAATTTGAGTTTTAGAATACAAGTAGTTTAAACGTTGTTCTATATGAATCTACAATTCCGACTTACACAAGGGATAACAATCTAATAGAAATTAAGAAAGTCTGTATTTCTAAATAGATTAAGGCCTAGAAAGTTCTGTTTTGTCGAAAATAATCGTTGTCACAAAAGATTGATAATTTCAGAATAGATAATTATATTGTAATTAGGATATTCAAGAATAATAATAAAAAAATGGAAATTATATTAAAATTAATGAATATTTATAAATTTATATATTATCTAAAAAATAAATAAAGATAATCTCTTGAAATTTTAACTTAATGTAGTCTTCAATGATTGTGAATAGTGGTTAAAAGTTCAAGTCGGTAAATAAAATATTATTTGAGAAATTAAAATTAAAAATTTTAAATATTAAAAAAGAAATGTAGTTAATTGAAATATCTTTCACTAAAAGTTAATTATATTAAGTAATCATGGCTGTAAGATATAAACAAATAAAAAATAAAAAAAATATTCAAAATCGTTTTTTTGGTTATGAAAAAAAAAAGAAATCAATATAAACTCAAATCCATCAGGCTACCGAGTGTTTTTCGCGACACGAAGAGAATAGGCTTTGTTAAACAAAACTTGGTCGATTCTTTTCTGAGATATAAAGAGTTTAAATACACACGCACACATACATACATCCACGAATAAAAAATTTCTCAGAATTAACTAATATCGACATATGTCGCCTTAAAACATCTTTTTAAACATTTTTGTCGAAAACTTCTTTACGGTTACGAAGCTACCTCTATGGTGAAGCAATAAAATAGTTCTTTTCAATACAAATGCGAAAAAGTTATTTTTCCTCGTGTCGACGTTTGTGCCCGAGCAAAGCGACGACCACACGAGGATAAAATCACTTTCTCACTCGCGTATCGAACACTATTTTTTTACACGACGTGTGAGAAGCTCAATTTGGCGCATGCTTTTTTATTCGAGCGTGTGAGAAATCGAACTTCTCGCACGGAGTGTGAAAAAAATATATTTGAAACTGTAAATTAAAAGAGAATGGAACTTCAATTTTTTGTGTGAGATCAAAGTTTATGCACAAAGAAAATACAGCATCGAAGCTTATTCATTGCCTAGTTCTAGAACTAGGACTGAACTCAACAATATTTTGGAACTTACCCAGTTCTGCAGTCCTACTAATATCATTTAACTGGTTCAAACTTGTGTTTTAAAGTTTCTTCACTCTCGATAAAGTGAAGCCCTTTGGTCGATTTAATTTCTTTTGCAATTTTTTATTAGTTTGCATTACCGCGAGGTTGGTGGTTTTCAGAACTGTCTTATTTTCGTCTTCTTCTTGAGATGGATTTTTCTTGTCAACTTACAGGACTTTTGTTTGGTTTTCGGAATTCTCGTCGCACCAGACATCTATTAAAATCGTCATAGATTTGCTGAATCATATGCTATTTTCTGATGGAGACTTTTTAATATTATTATCGAGACTCCTTTCTCCCTTCTGATTAAGCTTAATCAGTTTTCCAAAGGTTTCTCTTGACACAGGATCACTGTACTCCTTCTTTACCTTTGTGAAACGTTCACTTCCCTGGTTTGTCCTGGATCTCTTTCCTGATAGGAATTCGCGAGCCTAAGGGCCAACGTCTTGGTAACTAAAACATTGAATTTTTGCTATTGCCTTGGGATCTCAAGGTTTTAACTGCCTCTTATGTTCCATATTACCCTCGTCCCGTAATTTATATAAAAAACTTAGATACGGAAGATGTTAACCTTATCAAACTAAAGATTTTAATGATTTAAAACAATTAAGAGCAAAACTTACTGATATAAAGCATAAATAACTTAAAAATGGTCGATTTTCGTATATATACTTAACAGAATTTAAGTTTATCTAAAACCTGTAAATATAAATAATGTAGATTACATTACAATTAAACTTTTTCCTATGAAATATTTTATTGTAAAATTCATTCTTCAAATTTTGAAGTTAAAAAATAATTTAAAGATCCAAAATAATAAGGTTTTTATTTGTAATAGTAGTTGTATCTTATATGTTGAAACAAAGCTTTTAAGTGTACGTGAATTCAAAATTCAGAAAAACATCTGAAATTTCTTCCCATTACATGAAAACTTTAAAAAATATCTAAAATTTTTGTATGTTTGATTTATGATAAACTAGTATTAATGATTTAAATTTAAATATTTAAAAATTGATTGGAATTTATTAAGAATAATCAGCACGATAATGACGCACCTAGCATCCGTAGGTTTATACGTAACATCGTACTTCTCAACTTGGTCCACCTGACTCGTGCTCCAGGAAACACGAACCGATGTTGGATTCAGGAACATGATTGTTATATTCTCCGGAATGCCAGAAACTCCTGTCGAAGTACCTATACAAATAATATGAACATTAAGTGAAATATGATCGGTACAAAAATACTATTTTTTGGAAACCAGTAACAATAATTTTTTCAAATTCAAACACAAAATCATAATTAATAAGTATAAGAAGAATGTTGAATATTAATTAAAAATTGCACTCCTAACTGCGAGGGTATAGTAAATAATGTCGATCCAATAACGAAGGTAGTGGACAGAAATGAAGAAACAAGATTTAAAATATTCAAAAATATTTGTTGTCAAACTTCTTCAGGCTGTACTTTATTAAGCATGACCGCTTTACGGGAGACCCTTATATATTCACCAGTTTAACTTGTGAATACCGTCTGTACTGTTTGACAGCTTGGGTCCGTAGGTGCTGATACAGAACATATGGTAAGCCACATATTATTTTTTTTCAAAT
>JAYJLV010113339.1:0-7500 GCA_036873485.1 Torymus texanus | reverse complement strand
GTTATGATGACGATGACGACGAGTGAGAGGTGGATTTGTTGCAGTAGTAGTAGATAAAGGCTGCGCATCGATTCGCAGTGGTGGTGGTGGTGGTAGTAGTAGTAGTAGTATAGTAGCCAGTAGTATAAGCAGCCAGCCCTCGTTATGCGAGCTGCGGCCTGCCGCTGTCAAGAGCAGCAGCTGCAACGGCGGAGCCGGCGGCAGCAGCTGAAGCTGAAGCTGAAGCTGCAGGATCAATTATTATTATTATTGTAGTGCGTGAGTTGGTGGTTAATATTGTTATCGTCGAGAAGAGGAGGAAGAGGAAGAGGAGGTGGAGGTGGTGAAGCGATCATCATGCGTTATAGGCTCGTTGTTAGCAGGCAGTTGTGACATCCTCTGGCTTCTGTGATATATTGTAGTTGTGAGCCTCGAGTATAGAAGCGATCGCCGCAACGTAAACTTGTATATCAAGAAAGAAAGAGAAAGAGAAAGAGATAGTGGTTTGTGGTTCAGTGATTGTTTTATTTAATATATATATATATATATATATATATATATATATAACGACGCAAGTGCGTGCTGAACGAGCGGAGGAGGAAGAGGAGGACGTGGGGGAGACGCCGATTCGGGAGCAGTCGGTTGCTACGCCGCTTGACACCTTACTTCCTGTGAGTATATCTATATATATGTTTGTATGCGATGGTAGTTTTTTGTGTTTTTTTTGTTCTTTTAGAAATTTGGTATGTTATATGAATGCAAAAAACTATATGAAATGGCCATCATCGTCGTATCTCGACTTATATTCGTCGCGAACGAACGCGCGCGGGTGCTCAGGCCATAGCCAGTGTACACGACTTTCACTTGGGCTATCGATCTGAAAAGCAGCGAGGCACACTTTTCTCCCTCGCGCCTCACTCTCTTACACACTCTCTCTCTCTCTATCTCTCTATCTGTGTGTGTGTGTGTGTGTATATATGTGTGTATGTATGTATGTGTATCATCAAACCGAATGGTTAATTCTTTTTGACGAACTCTTTATACGTGGGCGTGAAAGTTTTTCTCTTCTCTGCATAGCTAACTTTAATTTTAACGAAATGTTAGCCAAAGGGAGAGGCGGTCGTTGAGGAAGAACGGGATTTTGTCCACGCCACTGCAGTGTTTCGCTTGGCTGACGGTGTATGTCTGTGTGTGTGCGTGTGTGTATATATCGACCATTAATCATTTAGGAAAACGCGATAATACTATTCCCGAGCTCGACGTTCAGTTGTATTGAATTACGTCGGGTGGAAAAGTTTTAATTAAGACTTGAGGGAATAGCGCGCAAGCGAGCGAGTGAGCGAACGCGCAGGCGGGCGTATATAGTGCGGATCTCTCTCTCTCTCTCTCTCTCGCTCTCTCTGGTCTTTTGTTTCTTAGCTTTCAGGAGTTCGCTTGACGGCTAGTGAGAAATTGTCCGATGACTATCATTTGTAACTGCGCGAACAAAAAAAGTAGTGATATTTTTTTTTAATCGGAATACTTTAGGGTTTTGGATTCGCGAAAATGCTAATGCTTCTTTCTTCTGTATATAGAGCAAAACTGAAGACGCTGACTGATGAAAAAATAATTTAATGCCGAAATTTTATTGTTATTACTGAAAGATAACTTTGGAATAATGAGAAGTACGTGTATGAACATTTCTTAGAAATTATCGAGATGATTTTTTTTTTACTTGTTTTATGGTACTTTGTACTAGTAATATTTAGAGAGGGGATATTGGCTGATAGACTTGTCAATAACAAATACATGTGAATATGGATTTGAATTAACGAGAATTTGAAATTGTCACTAATTATTTGCTTTGACAATGCACCAATACTGCTTTATTTATTTTTTATTCGTACGAATATTATTGTACCGTCAAAATTCGATATACGCTTTGTAAATAATTTTTTCTTTTCACCTTTTTTGCTTCTTACTTGCTACATCACGTAACGTCGCTCGAAATGATAACAAAGATAAGACATAAACAAAAAAGGTAAACAGAGTATTATGAAGTTGTACATTTCACAAACTCTTTTACTTTTTTACTCTTTATTGCGATACTTACATGTAGAAATATCATATTATTACTTAAAACCAAGTTCCCAAAACGTAATTTATTCGTTAAAAATCTATATCGAATGAAATAATGCAGAACCGAATTTAGAAGCCATCATATTTAAATTACTTTATAATACGGCGTCCGAATTGTTTAAATTGATGTGAAATTAGTAGAATATTTGATTGTAGTCGATCTTTTAATCTCAACGAGGGCAAGTGAAATAAACTGTGAATTGACAAATAAAATTATTCGTCCTGTTTAAAAATTGAAATAATAATTTTTTCCGCTTTCGTAATAAATAAATATAACTTTTATTTCTTACACTCTGATAAAGGCTGATTTAATAAAATTTTCTAAATTATGTTAAGTATAAAGGAATTGTTCGGTATTAGTAAACAACGTGGTATAGAATCAATGTGTATGTACGCGTGCGCACACGCGCATGTCGGTATTGAACGTAAACGTGTAGTTAAACGTATATTTTTTGTTTTTAAATGATTTTTTTTAAATATTCATGTAAGTATAGAACATACAAGTGAAAAAAACTTAGTAATGCAAAGTAATTATATCTGTATTAAAAATTAAGTTTTAATTCATTTTAGACATTTTTAATGTAATTATGTATTTAACGAGTTTTTAAGGTAGTTATTTTGTAAATTAAAAAACAATAAACCAAAACAAGGATTTGATATACTAACCCTTTAAGTCACCTTAAGTCCCTTTAACCCTTTAATTCTGTCTTCTATACAATTATTTCCTTTTTCTTATAATTTCACGAAACCAATACAAATTTTTTAATGCAAAAAGCGCTTTGCAATAGTCTACAAAACATTCCCGACTAATCTTTTGAAAGTTTTTATTCAACCAAAATATTCATAGTGTCTTAAATGTATTAAAACATTTCATACTTCATTGTTTCAAAGTATAAAACTTTTAATATCTATTCAATGGAAGCTATATAGTACGTCGTAAGTTGTGTAAAAAGATAACATATTTTTGTTTCTCTTTTATCAAGTAATATTGTGTCATGCACTCTTTAACTTTTTCCAAAGTTAATTTATTTTTATTTGTTATTTATTGTTTACATTGATACAAGAATCAATGGGTTTAAAATGATTGTATTGACTGTACATCCGATATATAGATCTATAATGAAGTATGTTGAAAATTTAATGCGAAATCATCGAACACGGATAACTGGCAACTTTCCAGCACTCTCCTCCTCTTTTCTTTCGTTTATGTATCTTTATCTTCCTTACCATTTCAGTCAAGATTTGAAGAAAATACAAAGAAATAAAAAAAAATAAAAAAAGCTCAAAGTAATATAAGGAAGTAAAGAATGTAAAAGCGAAATCTTACGAAAAATATAGAAAATTAAATATTGAAATGAAAAAGATAATAATTGTTTATTTATTGGCATTCAGCGTCCTTAAAATTTAGTTATTGTTTAATAATAATAGTATAATAATACTCTTTACCAATTTTAGAAACAAATCAAGTTATATGCAAGATTAATGTAAAAATACTGACTTTTTTTTATAGAGAACGCTTTGTGATCATAAAATAAAAAGTTTTCCATAAAACATGTTTTAAATAATCGGGAGTTAAAATACGTTGTTGTGTTCATCAACAGAAAATTATTTATTTAATTTTCTTTTTCAAAAATCGTTTTCAATCGCTTAGTTAATATATAAAACCATTATCAAAAATGGTATTATAGCAAAAAAATATATCACTGTCAAGGAGAGTGCACACCTTTTGTTAATTCTTATCTTAAAAAGAGCTATATTTGATTGCTCGTAATTTTCTGAAATATTAATATTATTTCTTACTCGTTTTCGTATAATAAGTACTTGTAAAGTGACAGTCAAAAGACGAGACATAATTTTTTTTCAAAATTTTATCGAAATATTTGAGATTAGATTCTCTGTAGATGAAGGAAAAAGACCTATTTTACTGAATTGTAAAAACCTGGTTTCATTTTCAGATACTATAAAACGACTTTTGAAGCTCCGTTAAAATACATTTCCCAGAGTGTGTACACTCTTCTTGTTAATAAAAATTTCAGTTAAAAATTTCAGTTTCAAATCTAAGTTCAACTCCGTAAATGATATATTAATTTTTTCATATTTATGTAAAAACCAGTAAACTTTATAAATATCTTTTAATTTTATTTGTTATGTCATAGTATATTTTAGTTGTTATCGGTGAAAGTTCTATAGTATTTAGAATGTTAAAAACCATTATAATAAGGTTGAAAGTTACTTTTGAAGTCTCTTTCTATTTTCTACAGCTAAAATAAAACTTCATTATAATTATCTATTAAAACATTCATTATAACATAGAAGTCATGATATTCATAATAATTGAAAATAATTTATTAGAATTCATTATAAAACAAATAAATATTATAACAAGTTTGAATCATTTTCAAAATATTATTTAAGTTATTTTGGTATTTATTTCTGCTTGTCGAGTTAACTGCTTGCCAACACTTTTTAAAACTCATAAAAATTAAGTATTGTCTGTAAAATCTTATATTTTACATTATATTAAAGTTGATTTATTTTTTCCGTTCTCCGGTTTCCCGGTCTGAAAGTAAATAATTTTGCTTCTAATTTTTCTGGTTTTTAAGGTCTACTAAACTAACTATTTTAACCAATTAACTATTTTCTTTTAAAGAGCAATTCTCGGATCAATTTTTGTGACAATTTTAGGCAATTTTGGGAAATTAAATAACAACTTCTTATGATTTTAATTTATTTTGTTCTTATTTCAAACAGTATAAGTATCTGACAGACTGGAAATCATAGAAAATTAAATTAAACCGAGCGAACGTTAGCGAGTGAGATACAGAGCAGCCAGTAATTAGTTATCGTTTAAAATAAAAGTAAATTTATCGATAAAAACATTCTTACAAGTTAAACTGTATATGCACTCAGAAATATTTGCAACATAACTTTTAAATAAATTTTCAACCACTTTTTCTTTTCAAAAAAGTCAAACCAAAAGATAAGGGAAATAATATTCTATGCTGTTTTGTAAACATCGTTTTAAAGTACATCATTTGAAATAATGTACGATAAAAACATCGACTTTAAAGCTTGAAGGAAATATTAAATTCTATGATTAAACTTAAAAGACTAAATGCATAATCTCATTTACTGAAACTTTTCCATCATATCTTTAGCATTTATAAAACTTTGAAATTGAGTTTCTCATCAAAGAAGTAAAACTATAGAATTGTAATTAAAAAGTATTCAGAAAGTTATTATTGTTAACCTAAAATTTATTTGAACTGACATTACGTGTAGAACCGAAGCCTACGATGACATTATCTTAAGCGTTATTAATTCAATGCTTCCAATTTTTCAATTTATTTCACGTGATTATTTTAGTATCGACATTATGCTGGGTTGAAATGTTGATATTTTAGTCAATAATTAGTAGAAAATTGTTAGAGGATTGCTATTATCCTCATATTTTTTACTCCAACAATATACGTACAGCGAAATATTCTCTTTCGACAATAATTATTAAATAAATGAAGTAATAATACGTAAACTTTAATAATTTTAATCAAAGTAAACCCCTTGAAAATTGAGAGACACTCTTTATGCCAATCGTAAAAGCCACTTGAGGCTCGCTAACAAAGGTTATGTGTAGAAGCGCAATTTCACATATAAGCAGAACGAGAGAACATTCCGTGGGCAATCTGAGTTGCGTAAATATAAGAAGTTTTTCTCTTTGTTTAGTTTTTCAACCGAGTTCAGTCAGAAAACTACTGATGATTATAAAACACATAAACATTAATTAAACATTACTAATCAAAATAAAATGTTTAATAACTAAATTTCACTTGCGAATGTATCACTAAATGGTTTGGTTCTCTTTCATCCCTCTCTTGATCATCAAATTTTTATACTTTATATTTCATTGCCTTTTACAAAAGATACACCTCCAGATACTTTAGACAACTAGATGCTATTTAACGTAATGTTAAAAATTGTTTTCCTAAGAAAAAGTGATGGACGTCTAACTGTATAGTACACTCTTTGGAATAAAGCTCAAAGAAGTAGAGGAGCAGCTCACATGCATTACCCGAGATCGAAGGTCAAAGGAATAGTCGTTCCGTGATTTAGTCGCGAGATTGGACCGTATTCGCTCTGTCAAGTCCAGTCGTGGGTCCAGGCGTACGCGATCGTGCACTTGAATGTAGGTGAAATTGAATGCGCCTCCTTCTCTCTCTCTTCGCGAGTCAAGAAGAGAGAACAGTCTCTGTTGATTGGACTCTAAAGGCGTGTGAAATTGCAAATTCAAAGACTGTCTAATCGGGTTATCCTAACAAAAGCACGAGGACATCGTTCTGCGTTTTTTTGCTGTTTTTTTTTTACAGAAACCAATAGTATAGGTATATTGTCTTGGAGGTAAGAACAGAATAGGCACATGTGTGCTTTTAGTTTAGGGAATCCCATTTTGCCTATTTACATATTTCTTTTATAGCTGTATCATTCTTCGCTACCATCACGGCCAACTGTGCAAATATGAATCACTATATTTGTATTTAGTTAATTTTCTTTATTTTAATATTCTTATTGTACAATCTATTTAATTTTGTAATTATTGCTAGTAAGAGATTATATTATTTTATGATATTTTAGTAATTGATTCTTTACTCTCTTTAGATCGAAATCTTTCATAGAAAACCCTTCCATCAATCGAAAAACTCAAAACGTAGTTATTTATATCTTATGCAATACAATATCATGCACTGAAAAGTAAAGGAATTCGTTTAAAAAACAAAATTACAAAATAAAAACTGCTAAAAAGAGTGCGTAACTTTTAATATATACGGTATTGACAGAGGAATACGTTAACAGAAAAAAACTGATACCAAAAATTTTTAATTGAACATTTTTTAAAATGTATATTTTTTATTATTAACTAATATTTGTCAATGTTCGAAGACACTAAAGCTATTATCTATTTTAATTGCATTTTTTATTATTTCTGTAATGTAAGTATTCATAAACTTTTCTCCAATCCTTATTAATAGAAAAATAGCGGATTCGGTTAAAATCAACAAATTCGTGAGTAAAAACAAAGAGAAGGTATATGATAAAAAAGCATGAATAAATAGGTAGACTTTAAATTAAAATAAATGTAAAAGTTTTTTTGTTTTCTCTTTTCTGTTAATAAAATGTTGGCTTTCCCTGAAGGAAGTTTTATGTGCAAAAACAGAATTTCAAAGAATGTAGTGAAATTTAATTTTTCATTATTTTATAGAAACTTTTTAAGTTTGGTAACTTTGTTTTTTCGTTTTTGACATTTTAAAGTTAATATTGTTGGTATCGATATAGTTTGCAATTTTCCGGGATTAAAAAACAGTATTGATGCAGGTGTAGTCATTTTTCACACATATATATATATATATA
>JAYJLV010113328.1:0-11114 GCA_036873485.1 Torymus texanus | reverse complement strand
AATTGATATCGATTACTTGAATACAAAAAATTCTACATCGGTTAGTACTAAAACTTATTATTTTAGCGTTTAACTCAAGCTGGCCCCCTTAAGATGATAGATTGCAATCGATGTTCTATATTAAGTAACTCCGTGCATTTTTACTATACTGAAGAAAAGATCTTACATGCGTATATAGTTAAAGTAGTCGAGCTAATTAGATTAGACTCGAATTTAAGAAGCACTCGCTTGCTTCTTGCAAACACTTTTTTTTTTTACGACCAATTTCGTACATTACGACATACTTCTACAACCGCGATGTACCGCCAGCTTAAACAACCCGCGCAAACTTCCTCTAAACTCGAGCGCGTACGCATATCTTTCGCCTAATAAAGAAACTCTGAGGCCAAAGGGCTAAATCCGACATTAATACAACGGCAGCGCGAAATATATAAACGAACTTGCATAATGTGAAATCGTAAATTAAAGCGAAAGCGAAAGAGAGAGTGAGAGGACGACTGTAGATCGTAGAGGACAGAGACAGAGGAAGTATGAAAAGAGATAGGACGAGAAAAGTGAAGGAGGAGGAGGAGGTGGAGAAGTGCTTTTCTGAAAATCGCGCGCAGCGCGCTTTATACTGATTTTATTTCCTTTCTTTCGCCGTGAGAGAGCCCGGGAGGTAGAAAAATCTCACGACTAGGGTAATTGCGCGGTGTTATTATAGCTCTCCCTCCCCCCTTCTCTTTCCCCTATACACTCGGTTCTTCTACCGGATAGGAAATTGGAAGAATGCGCTGGCGCGTGGTCGATGATACCTTATAAACATTAACCCCTCTCTCTCTCTCTTTCTCTCTCTTACTTTTGCTCTACAGTATATAGCTTTTCTTTTCTCCAGTTTGCAACGGCAGTAGTATAGAAGTAGCTAGTACCATCTCCGTGTGTACGCCGCGTATATTTACGGAAGGACGAGCTCGCGCGCACGCCTGTAATTGTTGGTTCGAGTGGAAAAACCGGAAGCTCGGCAAATTAAATTGGACTTAATTAAATTACGTTTGACGCACGCACGCGCGCGGCGCTTCTGTCTCCTTTTTTTTCGTTCCTTCTCTCTCTCTTTCTTCTCCTTTACTGTACTTTCTATTTCTCTTTGGCTTTTTACATCGTCGTTTATATATCTTTAGTGTTTGCGCGCGTGAGAGAGGAGAGGTTTCTTTTTTTACGGCATCCTACCGTTACTTATACGTCGAGCTTCACGTTTTTACGCGCGTGCGCACTCGTTCGGTACCTGATGTGAGAGTAAGAATTGTCCGGTATGCTATGTGTATCTATGTGAGTGTGTAGTTCGATGTCGAACGCGAGTGAGAAGAGCTCTTGGTGGAAATGGGACTGGGCTGTAGATCCGAGGTTTGTTTTACAATAATGCCAGAGTAACGAGAATTTACATTGGCCGGTCGATGAGTTTTGGCGAAGTGGGATTGAAGTTGGTTACCGATGGGAAGGGGGTGTTTGGCCGAGAATGGTTTTGTTCCGCTAGATT
This sequence comes from Torymus texanus, assembly GCA_036873485.1. NCBI lineage: Eukaryota > Metazoa > Arthropoda > Insecta > Hymenoptera > Torymidae > Torymus > Torymus texanus. The sequence continues at coordinate 9,601 of JAYJLV010113328.1, read as the reverse complement.
CTTTTTTTTTTTGAATGGGGGAGAATATAAATGAATAGGTTTGAAAATCGGAAAATGTGTATATGTTTTTGGGAGAAATTGATTTTATAGGATGATATTATAAACTAATAATTTATGTATTTAAATATAAGATTTTTAAAAACAAATATATTGATATTTAGATGTTTTAGCGTATTAAATTATTCTAATGAAATATTATTTTCAGAAAAAAACTTACACTGGAAATTTTCATATACCATTTTTTCATTTCACGCGTATATTCGTATTATTTCTAAATATAAACCTTACTATTTAAATAAACTTTACTTTGTTATTCAAAATATTTTTGAAATAAAATAAATACTGAAAAAGTACGGAGTGGCAAAGAACGATACGACGTGAGATCCTTTTCAGTTACAACATTTGATCCAGTAATCGTATACTCTTGTATAACAGTATCGGAAACGAATGTCCTTATAGTGTAAAAAAAATGGCTATGACTTTCAGTTACAATTTTTTTGTAAAACGAAACATATACTGTAACAGAGTAATACTGTTTTTGCTCGCGTAGTAGATTAAAGCTTCCTTTTCCAAACATTTTCATCATGTATGCATTAAAATAGCGTAATAAAGTCGAATGAAAGGAGCATGCATAAATTTTCGAAAACTTGTTATACTATGCAACGACTTACAATATCTGTACTATCATAATATTAATGTTTTGAAAATTCAAATATAATTGTACAAATAATATAATTATCAATTATCAATTAAATATAAACTTCAAATCAATAAAAATCAAACTACAATACATCCATACATTCGAGAATCTATTAACGCATCTCAGTATAGTAATCTCCTAAAAAGCGCACCAATAGGCCTCGTAAAAAAGCACGGCCCTCTCACCCTTCCACAATGAAATAATGAGGAATCTCCGCTCCACTCCAATCGCACAAGTTTCCCTCAAATAGTCACTACTAGAGGTACAAGGTAAAAGCTACATATATATACCTTTATATATATATATATACAATCGTACCGTTCTGCACTGCCAGAACCTCGGCATGCGCGCGCGCGCGACAGGTGCAGCGGCGGCAGCAGCAGCGTCGGCGCGCACGTGTAGAAATTACGAGAGCTCTTGTCTCTCCCTCTCTCTCTTCATCCCTAAGTGGAGTAACCGAGCCGCGTGCTCTCGCTCTCTCGCACAAAGCCGTGAGTAGAGAGAGAACGCGTGATGGTTACGAGGGTCCAAGAGAGAGAGAGAGAGAGAGTAAGGGTGAGAATTCCATGTAATGGGCGCGTATAGGTATAAGAGCGGCTGGTCTTCCAAGTTTCAAGGAAGACGCTCGCTCGCTGCTTGCGATGGGAAGGGAGAGAGAGCGGGGAAAAGCCCGAATTTCGCGCTTCGCCGAAGTTTTGACGGTGGTGTGCGCGGCCTGTCATTAAGAGCCTCGAGCGGATATAAAGGTTCGTCGCGTGTGGTTTGTGTCTTTACTGCTACCACTGACGTATATATATATATGTATGTATATATGTATGGGAAGACGTAGAAGGTGAGGTGTTTTTTTTATCGGCTGCGAACGATTTACAAGGTAATAATGACACCGGGATTTTAACGCGAGAGAGAAAGAGAAAGAGAGAGAGAGAGACAGCTGTGGCCTTTTATCCGGTAGAGAAAGAAAGAGAGAGAGAGAGAGAGGGGAGAGGAACATTTTTTATGATAATGGCCACACTCGTCCCCCGGGGAGTGGCTTCATGGGGCAATTTCACAGTGCCACCTGCTGTGGAAATTCCTTTAACGTCTGGCTTTGGCTACGACGCTATATAGCTACTACTGCTGAGGCATACCAGTAGCAACGGCGTCTTCTCTCTGCGGGGATATGATAAAAGCGAGAGGACTGATGTAAGTACTTTCCCGAGCACTCGTTTACCGGTTTCTTTATCCGCGCGAAATGGCTCCGTGTACCACTCTCTTTTTCTCTCTCTCTCTCTCTCTCGCGTGCGCGGGTGCGTACTCCTGTGCTGTGGGGATGTACATATAAATGTAAAACGGTTATTCATGGACGCTTGATTATTACAAGTGCCGGAGTAGTGCGTTACTCACGAGTGTTATATGAAGTGTTTCATTAAATTCGAATTTATCGTTATCGAGGTTTGTGTATGTTTATATGTGTGTATATACTACGCGTTAACACATCGATTTCTAATTGGACGACGTTTGGTATAATGTTATACACTATTATCGACTGTTTGTTTATTTGGTGGGTTATATTCACACGATAGTGTTGGTTAGAATGATTCGTGATGTACGCATGTGTATATAGTTTAGCGTGTAATTCGCGATTGTTTGTTATATATATATATATACATGTACTTTGAAATAGAGCGAGTGGTAGTACTTACCGGTGACCCGGGAGCCAGCTCCGGTAACAAATAATACGCGCGGCGCGCATACTCCTTTCTCCGTGGATGACGTAAAGCAGGATGCGGAAAACTTGTATTCAAACAATGCTGCCGCTCGAACTTACTTCCATTACTCTTACCGAAGTTGTATATCTTCGGGCGGAGATGTAGTTATAAATAGCCATGGCGATGATTTTTACAGCAATAAATAAAAAATTCTTATCCGAGAGCAGAAACAAATGAAAAGTTGAGAACTCGAGTTTGTTAACAACAGTGCTCTCTCTCTTTCTCTCTCTCTCTGTTGGTTGGTATAATGATAAATAACCAAAATAAAGATTTATCGTAAATTTAATATAAAATAATAGTGGTTTGGAAAAGTGAAGAAAACTGTTTATTCTTTGAACTTGGTGTAATAATCGCTGACTCTCGTAGCTTTTTTTCTGCCTGGGATTAATCCTCTCGTGCAGCTGGCGCTTTGGGAAGGTAAACTAAAGCGGAAATACAGCGGGGGAGAGAAACGGATGTTTTTTTCATGGAGGTCATAAAAGAATGTGTAACAAGATATTCGTGCGTGTATAGTACATGCGGATTGCAACTTTATTTGGCAACAAATAGTTTTCCTTTTTTACACAATGCGTACACAGTCTCGGCAGCTCTTTCTCATTCTCTCTCTCTTTCTCTCTTTCTGTCGACGAATATCCACGTCGGCATTGTTCTTCTTCTCTCTCTCTCTCACTCTCTGCGTATTATTTCACCTTTGTCCCTCTTCAGTCTCGTCTCGCAATTCTGCTCCTTCGTTACCTCGCCAGTATATATAATCTTTTCTTCTCATATAATATCGTTACAGTCTATATAGCCCTTTTTTTTGTTTCTTCTCCATGGTATATAACAAACAATTCAAATATACATCATGCACGCATATATATATATATATATATATATATATATATATATATATCACATACACGTTTTTTTTTATTGCCGCACTCTCGAACTTCTCTTTCTCCCTCTTTTTTCGTTCTCTTTCTCTTATATATCATTTTTTTTTTTGGTTTCCCGTTTAACGATTATGCAATTTTGCGCAGCGCGTATTATACGCGTTTCCGACTCATCGCATACACACACACACACACATTCGCGCGAGGCTGTATATATATATATTATATCGCTACACTCCGCGGAAATTGACCGCGTTATTATACGATCGCGTTCGTTTTCCCACGCGTGTCGATGCGCATTCGTTAATTTGTTTCTGCCGCAATTTCAAGGCATAGCCCACGCGCGCATACTATATACGTGATTCTTTTTGATTTTACATTCACAGTAAAAAGGTCTCTGCTTCTCCGCATATTTTTTCTTTTTTTTGTTTCATTTTGTCGTTTACAAATAATAGCAAGTAATAAAATGCTATATATATATATTTATCGTGCTACCACATTTTTTATATTAGACCCAGCGCAACTCTCTTATCGCAACAATTATTCTCGTCTATTTAAAATACTTCCTATATATATATACTTTGCAACGAATCAAGTAATATCGCAACTATTTATGGTACAACTATAAAAATCTATATCACCTCGATTCGAAACGAACGGATAACACAAGCGCAACTACCGAATTAATTGATATTAAAAAAATTAACGAACAAGACTAGTCGTAAAACTATATATCAACCGAACCATATAAAATTCATATTGATTTCAACAAAAAAAAAAAGAAGGAGCAGAGCGTCTCTAACTTCATCTATCCTCATATTTCTCTCTCGTTCTCTCTCTCCCTCGGAAAAACGATACCGAAACACGTATATATATATAAACTTTTCACTCAACCTTTTTACTAGACCGCTACTTTGTATACAGCTATTACCGTGTCGTCCCATATTTTCAATAGCGCGCGTTTTTGCCCATCTCCCACCCCATATACACACACATTTCCCCTCCTACCAAAGCTTCATCAATATAACGAAATACAACGGCGATATTAATGAACTCGTCGTCCCTTGTTTTCCTCTATATAACGCTATTTCTCTCTCTCTCTCTCTCTCTTTCTTTTTCTTTTTCTCTTGCTCTCACTCGTTCTCGTCGCATCCTATCAAAGAAACGGGCGAGCGGCACGCTGCATGCAACGCGTAATTTTCCACGCTTATACTCCTCGCACTCTTTCTGTCCTTCCCTTTCTCTCTCTCTTTCTCTGCTTTATCATTACTTTTATTATTATTTTTGTCGTTCGTTCCAACAGCGGCAGCAGTGTGCGCTACAATATCGTAAAGTACACTTGCTCATATCGCGCGCGAAAGCGAAGGGGTGTGAGAGAGAGAGAGAGAGAACGGAAGTTCCGCCGTTTCTTCGTATATATACTCGATAAGCCGACGGTAGCGGCAGCGGCGAAGACGACGACGTTTCCTCGTTACAAATGCGTTTCTTTTCCCCACCTCTCGTTCTTCTTATTTTTGTAGGTTGTTTTTTCGCGTTTTTCCTTATTTCGCACATTTGTAGACGCACACTTATACATACACACATTCGCTCGCGTTTAACGTCGAATTTTCGCTCGATACATACACGAAGCGTGTTTATAACAATCGATACATTATTTTTTTTTTTAATCTCGAGAGGAAGGATAAAATAAATGAGTTATAGTATATATAATGATACGAGCTGAACAACTCAATGCGCAAATCTCTTCTAAAACGTCGCTAGAGAATACGCCTATATGAGTTGTTTGCTCTCCCTCCCGTTTGTTTATAATATTTATATATTTATTTATAATATAATATATTTATTCACATAATTTATACGTCGTTATGTGCAATATTTAACAGCGCAACGTGAAACAAAGAGAAGGAGTCCATGCCGCCGTCGTTGCTACTGTACGTTCGCTCTCTTCGTTCTGTATAAGAGTAGAGAGGAGAGAACAGCCCACGTTAATGTCGCGTTAAAAAGTATAGGATCGCGCGCGATATTGTGCTGTTGCCACGTCTCGTTCCTCCATACTTTTCGCCTCTCTCTCTCATACACGTTCAAGCTCCTCTCCTGTATATAGCCGATACGAGTGTTCGCGCACGCGAGAAAAAACGCAAAATCAACAAACGTTTTCTCTCTCTCTCTCTCTCTCTCTCTCTCTCTCTTTGTCTCTTTCTCTCGCTCTTTCTCTCTGTCTCTCTCTCATATATTTTTGGGGTTTAGCTATGTATATGTACGTTGTGGCGAGCTTTGGGTTGGATCCGGGCACGCGGGGAGGAGCACTTTTTGAAGTGAAGCTTTTTGTTTGTTTGCGAAAAGCGTTTGCGGGAAATCTTTTACACTGACGAGCGAATGCCCGTTATATGTATGTATGTATGTATGTATATATACGTAGCTGGGTGATTCGATAGTTTGAAAATGCAGGGAATGCACACGGGAAAATTATATATATAGAAGTGAATTCGCTGCCGTTTGCTCGAAATGACGAATGCGATCATTGATTTTTCTTTATAATTTTACCTTTACAGATTGAAATATTTAAAATGATTGTATTTTGGTCTGATATACGTGCTTCGAAGACGAAAAGGTAAAAACGGAGTACAAAGATATGAGAGAGCGCGGCGGCGGCGTCTGCGGGAGAATGAGCACGAAATTTCAATTTTATTCATGAATAATTTGTACCGCGGAGCGCATGCGAGTGTGCGTTCAAAATATACGTTTGTCAAATTATTCATTTCTAAGATAATGTATTTGACATTTGCATTTCCTCTGAATACTTTCCACATTAGCTTCTGTCGGAATTAACTTCACATTCAACATTTCTCGTACAACGATAACCCAATTTATCGTCTATCATTATATGTTTCACAATTAAACGTCTCGGTCGAACATTTCATCGAGAGTTATTATTATTTTCTGTGTTTTTTTTGTTGTTGCTTTTGTAAAGCAAATTACGTTCGGCATTTCATTCCATAAAAAAAAAGCTATTTCGATTTACAATGTTTATTCGGTTAACCTACATAAATGCGTCCAGACGAATTGATATGTTTGAACAAAATTTAACCAGCAAAAGTTGTAGTTTGAATTATTACAATGCAATCTCGTAAATGTAGGCGTACACGTGCCACCCGTTTTCTTCGAGAAATAAACCAAAATTGAGCAAATTCATAAAAAAAAAAAAAGAAACATCAACAAGAACGTTCCATACAAATGGCTTGTTTGCCTTTTATGATTTGTTTTAAAAGTTTAATATTCTTTCTGCCATTTTAAAAAGTTTTAAAAAATTACGCAGCACAACTTTTATAAATACTTTTTATATTTCAGAGAACGCGTTGCCAGTTGAGTTTACTTGGAGACAAAGCAATAAAAAGTAAAAAAATCCACGAATAAGAACGTATCTTTTAAAACTGAAACACATACACTCTCTATACTTTTACTCTTGCAATTCATCGATCGAGCAACAACCACACCATATAATCGCCACCGCTTGACTTCCTAGCTAATAGAAAAATTCCGGTCAACCCTACTACATTTTCGAAGCTCATTTCTCACCTTTATCCTTCACCTGCAAACCTTGACAAAAAACTCCACTTCGACGACAACCATCCCCCATTACCCGCCACCCTACACAACACGTTCGCATTCTCCTCCTCCCCTCACGTGTTTCACCTGCCGTAGTATAGTAACAGCGACGGCGACATCAGCACCAGTAGTAGCATGAACGATTCGCTCGTTTTGGTAGCAGTGGAATATTGCTGATGGGAACCATTGGGCCGTTTACCACGTACCCTGACTGAGCTTGAAGGCGTAGAAAGTTGAGCGGAACCAATTTGACCTTGCACCGTATTGTCCAAGGGTAGTGGACGACCGTTTTCAACGTGGTCAAGCTCAGCGGAGACGGAACCATAGGCTGCCTCATCGATGGCGTCGTTACCTTGGCCCGGGTTGCGGTTATTGTTGTTGTTGATGTTGCTGTTGGAGTCCAGACGGTTGTGTTGGTCTATGGGGCTGGGCTCGATGTACGCCGGTGCGCTTGGGTGGTTGTGCTTCACGGCGTTCGTTATGTCTGGAACAGAGAGATCAAGGGGTACGTGGAATTTATGTATAGGAGTCGGTTTGGGTTTTCATCGTTGATCATGTTGGATATTCAGTGGAGAATAGAAAATATTTAATGGTATGTTTTAACTTTGTTATGTAGAGTATACGTTAAAAAATTATGTTACAAGATTTTGTATATTCTTGTAAAATTATTTTATACACATATCAATGAAACAGTTGGTTACCATGTGAATTTCAAATCATATCTGATTACATTTTATGTTTCTATTTGAAAGAATAATTGCACATGTATATGTAAATGATAAATAGTAAAGGCTTAAACTGAAAATCGAACTAAGATTATGTATCACTTTAGAAAAATTTGTTTACGGTTTCAAATTTTTATTTTTAGTAATACGATTTCATAATTTATTATGAAGAATCAATCATTGTGCTAATTTAGCTTTATTAAATTATGTGGCATTTCGGAATAATCATATATCTGGACTTTTTATGATTTCGAGAAAATCGAGTTTTTAGTTTCGCATCGGAGGTTAAAATCAAGACAAATGAGATTGAATGCAGCACTGCATATATGATTTCATATCTAAATGACACATTTTTTACCATAGTTACTAAACCAGTTAGTGATCATATCTCAAAAATCGACTGTCACTCATATAGTTATTCCGGGAATGAGAAAAATTTTTAGTGGACTTATATGGTTTTTCCAGTCTTAATAGAACTTATATATCGTTCTTCCATTAATTACAAAGGATGAAAAAAATAACGGAAAAGGTAAAACATGTTTTGAAACGTAAAAAGATAAAATAAAAAGATTATTGGATACAATAATTAGTTAATTGATAAATAATTCGTTTATCTAAAAAAGTAGAGTTATATGGTTTTTTCGGGGATTATTTTTAAAACAGGTGCAGTTACAGTATTTTTCCGGGAATTATTTTGAAAAGATGGAGATATATGGTTATTCCGGGAAAACTTTGAAAAATATGCACTTATAATTTTTGTTCTGATTACATGATAAAGGGCTACTTAAAAGCACAAAATATCGCATAAAATCGATTTACAAAAATTTGTCATTCATATCGTTATTCCGAGAAACCACAGAATTATTACTTTATATCGATACAATAATGCTAAATTTATTTAATTATGCTATTAACCTACATTGTAAAGAGAATGTTAATTAAAATTAATATTTATTTTTTATCTATAGAAATAACATTTTGTAAAATTGACAACACAAAGTTCTTAATTATTATATTTGAAATTCGTTAAAAGTAAATAATCACTTTAATTTGTTATAATCATTTAAATAAAGCTGCGCTTCCGAGAAAAGTCAAACGAAGCTTAATGAATATGAAAACCTCAGGACGCGCCGTCAGCGTACGGCATAAGACCGCAAAATAACAAGAAAAATGCATATCCAAACTATTTAAATAATTTCCCGCGGGCGCGTCTCGCGCGGCATCTACTTAGCCCACTTACGAAAGATGGCCACGCGACAAAGCGCAATTTGTAATTGTAATTCGCCTAAAACTAATTAGCGAAATTCCCCGCTCACCCACCCACTCGCTTGCACGCCGCGTTAAAATAAGTAAAAGAAAAAAAAATGGAAACGCGAGGTGGGGGAGAAAGATAAACAACGAGACGACGAGAAAATAAAAATAAAAAAAAAAGACGAAGCCGCGCCCCAAGCCGTTGTGGAGGACTGATTTCGTTAAATCCCAACAATCCTCCTACCCATCCCCCCTTCCTCCCCCTCGAAAGAAAATAAGACGCCGAAAGAGAGAGAGAGCTAGAGCGAGAGAGAGGAGCCCGAAACGTTAATCAAATGAAGCGAGAGCGAAAGCGCGCGCGCCTGCATTGGTTGATCAAATTATTCGCGTCTGTACGAGAGCGACAGGCAGCAGCGGTACGGGGGGAGGGGGGGGGCAAGAAAAAAGGTGCGCGCGCGTCCGCCAGCGAGAGGGTAATAAAGGTAATTGCTCGGGAGCGCCGAGGGGGACATTGTTAGACGTATCGTTGAACAAATAATTCGCGGAGGCTTGCGCTTCGTTGACGTCGTCGTCGTCGTCGTCGTCGTCGTTGGGGTAATGACGCGCGATGGACGAGAAAAGAAAAAGAGGGAGAGAGAGAGAGAGAGAGAGAGAGAGAGAGAGAGAGAGAGAGAGAGAGAGAGAGAGAGAGAGAGAGAG
>JAYJLV010113317.1:0-7500 GCA_036873485.1 Torymus texanus | reverse complement strand
AAGTATATATAGAGGTATACAGATATATAGACACGCGAAAAGCGCAAAGATGCTTTTGCGCACACGCTTCGGGGGCAATAACGACCTAGAGAGAGAAAAGAATTGACGTTACCGTTAAATAAGAATATAATAAGCCGAAATGGGGTGCCGTTACGCGCGCGCGCGCGCAAGAACGCTTTACAATTAAGGTCAGCAGCGCGCATATATATATATACGAGTATATATATATGCAAATTTATGATTTAGCAGCAGCTGTTCTGCGTTGCGGAGCTATGTGTGTATGTGTGTGTGAGAATTTTTATTATTTTAATAACCCACATTCACGCGCAACAAACATTGCGCGTAATAATCGAAGATATAGACGCGCGAATCGTAACTCTTAACGCGCGTATATTTGCCATCATTAACACACGCGTATATATATAGGAAACAGCAAATAGTCCATCGACTGTACGCATCATCATCATCATCATCATCGTCATCATCATCATCGTTGACTACCGCGAAAAAATCTATCATACGGTAAACCCTTAATGACACGCCTCTCTATCTCGATATACGTGCGTATAGAATCAACGCCTGTACGACGTGGCTGATTTAACGCTCTGGCATCAGCATCCCCCTCCTATATGTCTGACAGGGTAAGACGCGAGTAATCGCAGTGCACATTTGTATATACATACATACTGCATACATGCGAAGCGGCCATAAATCTGCATAGTTACGGTAGCGCCTCTTCTTCTTCTTCTGCTGCTTCTTCTTCTTCTCCTCTCGCGATCTCGTTCTCTCTGGCGTAAAAGAGAGGGAGAATTTTATCTCGCCATCTTTCTCTCTTGCGAGCTGTGGTAGCGTTGACCCTGTAGCAGGCCGGACGCCTCTTCTCTCTACTCTCTGGGAACTCTTGTTTATGCCGAGCGCCAGCCTGCCATTATCGAGTCTCTCTGCCAGAGAGCAGAGAGAGAGAGAGAGAGAGAGAGAGAGGAATTATTACCGAGTCACTGGGGGCATCGTCACGATTCATTCCGAGGAGAGTACAAAGGGAAATAGTGAGAGAGAGAGAGAGAGAGGAGCGAGCGCCCCCCCAAAGGATTGATCTTTAGGCCGCCCCCTCGTGGCTCTAATTAGAGACCGATCGCTATGGCTATAGTACGCGCGACCTCTCGCGAGGACTTGATGAGCCAGATATATATACACACACACATATATATACAGATGGTGAGCGTAGGAAAAGTAATTCCTCTTGGGAATCTCTCTCTCTCTCTCTCTCTCTATTATTTTTAAGTGCTCTACCTCTGTCTTTTTCTCCCTTCCAAGCTTTTTTGTCCTTCTACGCGAAGGTTTGTAATTTTGAAAGACAGAGGTAGGTATAATGCTAGAGTAACTTGCTGCACAGTGACGATTCCAAGTTTATTAGGGATGATGTAAGCTATGGTTACAAGGGCCGTTGTCGTCGACTATAGGGAACGAGAAAGGTTTTACAGGAAAATTTCTCGTGGATTGCTTTACAACCACGTGTGTAGATAGGTAGGTGTATATCTGTACATGTATATATAGGTATGTACGTATATATGAAAGAAAATATGGGCCAAGTTTCTCTTTGTGACAGGCAGGTGTGGATATAGATATATACGCAGACGTATGGATTAACAGGTCGAAAACAGTTGGACGGAATGCGGGTATACATAATCGTTATACGGTTATATATATATGGAAAAGACTTTGGGGACAATGCACGAGTTTGGGGACGGTCCCCAAACTATTATACATGTACACACTACTTTGGGGTCAATTCTAGAGTCAATTCTCTGAGAGTGATTATTTCTTTAGTCACGCATTAATAGGCGAACTCTGAGCGAAACGTATCGATGTCCCCATAATACCCGGCAAAACTAACGTGTATATACACACACACACACGGATAGAATTTTTCCGTAAAAATGACCGTGAAATTCATGGTAATCGACGAACATGAGACTCCAATAATTTTTACCATGAATCATGGTAATATTTACTATATCGTCACGGTAAAAATTATCGGAATCTGACATGTTTCTCGATTACCATGAATTTCACGGTAATTTTTACGGAAAAATTCTATCAGTGTATATACACGATGTACAGTAACATAACGCGAACTATTAAAACTTCATAGCTGTTATGTACGTGTGTGTGTGCGTGTGTGTGTGTATGTGGCTGGGAGGGACAGATTGTAACGTCACTTTTTATCGTCTAATTAGCGCAGATATGCTGTTAATGCGAGCATCCTGTTGCTTCGCTTTTTTTTCTCGTCTTTTTTTTTGTTGCTTGCCCCTAGCAGATAATCGACCATTAGCGTTACGATAAAAAGACACCTGCAACGCGCGCGCGTGCCTTTACGATGGTGTTATATAAGTAATTGAAATGGTTTTCACCGATGAATAAATTGCACGGATATATATAATTTATATATATATATATATATATATATATATATATATATATATATGCCGTGCTTTGAACGGTCGAGCAATCGATGAAATTGCATTCTATGCTCGTTTATATACCTGTTTTGTGTATAAATATATTTATAACGTATAAAATCTATAGAGGAAATCCGTTAGCTAAACGTGTATATAATATATAGTATATATAAAAACCTATTGCTATAAAAAACTTGAACTCTCGGCACAGTGTGTATGTATATATATATAGAGAGAGAGGAAACTATAAATCCAGCTTTTATAGCAGATAAAGAAGGAAGAAGAATCCATCCAATCTGCGCGCGATATCGCTCTTATAAATATCCACTTACACGGGCTGTATAACCGAAATTACACTGGTCGACGATACTCGCTATAGACGCGTGCGTTTGCGCTTGAGTTTTACAATCGACAAGATATTCCATTTCCGCCCCTAAACCTTACGGTATACTCTATCTCCTTCTCTCTCTCTCTCTCTCTCTCTCTCTTTCCCTCTTTCCTATACCAATTCCATGAAAACGCAAATAATAATAATCGTCTTTCGTCAACCAACCAGCAGCAGCTGCCCTGTGCAAATTAAAATTCATACTTCGTGTCCGCTAGGAAATTGAATCGGTGAAAAACGCCTAGTGCGTACTGCTATATACAACACTACGTGGAAAAAGAAAGGCGTCGTCGTCGTCGTCGGCGTACGGGCGCTCGCAGAGCGGAAAGACAAATAATTGGACAGCGCCAATTTCTGTAATGTCTACTGGGAATTTTGCAAAATTTCCGCGCGCGAGCGCTCGCAAACGCTCGTATATTATAGCTATACGTGTTTGGTTATACTGTATGTATATATATATATATATATGTATATATGTATGTGTGTATGTATGTATATACGTAAAGTCCATGGTTTATTTGAGTTGAGGAGGTGAACGCGGGAAAAAGAGGGAGAGAGAGAGAAGAAAATACGAGGGCTTCGAGTGATCTATCGAATTATCGATAATTTTGCAAACCAAGCGCGCGAGTTGTTTGGGTTTAAAATATTATGTTTGTCGGTCGGTCGGAGAGTATAACTGTTTACATTTTTTTTTTCCTTTCAAGGAGAGTCAAGTGCGCTGCTTGAGAATCTATGGAGTATAATGTAAGTGTAGCGCACAGCTTATTTATTATACACTTTGAAACAGGTTGCTGAAATATATGGCAACTTCATGGGGCATTTGTTATAAATGATTCTTAAGATTTTACTATAAATTATACTCTTACTCTATATTACTATACCAAGATATAACTATATACGTAAAAACCTCTTAAACAAAAATGTGTATAACCGAAGATATACAGGGTGTTCAAAAACTCCCGGTATAATGGTTGAATAATTTGTAAAGCAGGCATTGCACTGAAAAATGAAAAATCAATCTGACCTTTAAATGATCTTGAAAATGATGGTCAAGACCACAGCCAAGATTACCACCGGATAACCATGGATATTTCCTATAACTTTTTTTCATGGCCATTTTTCAGTGCGACGCTTACTCTATGATTATTCAACCGGTCCGGGACTTTTTGAACACCCTGTATATTTTGATCTATATATTCTCTTAGCGAATATTTTAAATTCCTTTTCACCACTTCTCTAATTACACGTTATAACAAAGCACTGCCCTAAACCGCTTTTAAAAATTATATTTCGCTCTTAAATTATTCCTCACCCATCCCATTCATCTCCATACAATAAATAATAAACTCGCGCCTATTTCATCTATCGCCTCCCATACCAATGCATATATATATACACAACAAAGAAAACCTTCTCGCCGTCATCATCCACCATGAAACGACACGATACATCTCGCTCTCTCTCTCAACTAATTGGCGCGACGCACTAACCATTAGAGTAACTACCGACAATTTGGCTACCGTAACAAACGACTACTATACTATATACCACCAACAACATCAGCAGCAACAACAGTCCGGCAACTATCATTCCTCTTCTCCTTCTCCCTCAATGTATATCTCCGCACCAACCCACGCGTTTTCCGCACATTAGAATACAAAAATCATAAACTCCCTCCTTGATATACATAATGCGCTCGTGCACAACCATCCGTATCACCTATTCTCTCTCTCCCTCTATATATACGTATACAACAACCTACCACTGTGCTCACACAGTAGTAGTAGTATATAGCTACTGTGCAACCCTTCGCTTTCGCGATAACTGCGTCGTCGTCGTCGTCGTAGTCGTCGTACTCTCGCGGGATGAGATAACTGTTACGCTAGCAACAGCAGCAACAGCAGCCTGCATAACACACAACCACCATCACCACCACCACCACCTTCTCGGCGATAATAGCCCCGCGTTCCTACCTCTTCGTGACCGCGCGCGACGTTACTACTACTACTACTACTCGTGACACTGGAAGAGAGAGAGAGAGAGAGTAGCAGCATCGAGACAAGCTGAGCGCGCAGGGACTCGTGTCCTCTGCACGCGGGATGCTATCGCTATATACGTTACCGCGCTAGGAAAAGCGAGCAATGTAACGTATATACCAAGAGGTGGAGGAGAGAAGAAGAAGAAGAAGAAGAAGAAGCGACTTCTATACTTGGCGAGAGAGAGAGAGAGAGTTAAAAGCGCGCGCGAGCGGACGCTATATGCGCACGTGCATATGTAAAGAGAAGAACGCGAGGGAGTGTAGTGCGCGCCGCGTATAGGTGTACACACTCTCTCTCTTTCTCTCTCTGTCTCTCTCTCTCTCTCTCGCCTACGATAAACCGCGCGAGATAAACAGACCAAACTGGTTTGCGCCGTTCTCTCGCTCTCAGGGGGTTGTGTCGGGAAAAAATGCCTAACGAGAAGTTGATGCTAACGCGCGCCCGAGTACTACTACTATATACTCTACCAGGGTTTTATATATATATACCCATGCGAAGAAGAGAACCTTCTCTCTCTCTCTCTCTCTCTCTCTCTCTCTCTCTCTCTCTCTCTCTCTCTCAGAGCTATCTATATACGTAACGCCCTGCGAAGCTCGCGTATAGTGTGCATTATATGAGAGAGAGAGAGAGAGAGAGAGAGTTCATGTATGTATGTGTGCAGGAGTATTTTAAATATTTCCCAGATAGCTCTGTGTGTAGCAGTCTGAGCATAAGCGAGAGAGTAAATTGTTCGACAAGGTGGTGAGATCGTTCGTGAACGCGCGAACCTGTTGGGTGCATGCACAGGCGGCGAACCTTGCTAACGACCGAGTGATATCGATAATAGCGCGTTGAAAGGGATATTATATATACATATATATATTCGACCCGACAACGTGCGAATTTAAAAAGTAAACATTATTACAAGACAGAGAGAGAGAGAGAGAGAGAGAGGTATAAGTGAGGTTCTCGCGTGTGTGTGGGTATTTTTAGCGAATTTGAAGAGAACTGCATAAATGTATGTGTGTGTGTATACATACGAATAGCGTGCTGACATATATATATATATATATATATATATATATATAAACTCTCTCTCTCTGTTGCGTGCATTTCATAAAAGTTATTAAGATAATTTAACGCGTGTGCATGAGTGCGAGAGAACGAGCGAGCTGTGTGTAAATTTTGCACATATTGAAATTCGAGCTAATGATAATAAGCGTGTAATCTGCTATTAAAGCCGCACAAGCGTGTGCTTATATTACACGCAAGACGAGGGAGACGCAAGGTTTTACTATCAATTAATTAGATTTTTTTACGCAGACGAAAGAGAAAAAGAGAGAGAGAGGATTTTTACAACAGCTTTGCGAATTGACTTTCATGACTGTATATATACATATACACATGCATGTCCTTCTTTTTCACATACATACACACACACATACAGAACTATTTTTATCGAATTACACGCCACAGGGAATATCTTGTATATATACTTCCTTCGCATAGTGCGCTCATTCACCCTTACTTGTATCTCTCTCCCCGTATTACCATATATATACGCTCTCTCGCGCACGCCGAAAGAATCATCCATTCGTTACACCGACCGAATAATCACCTTGGTGAAATCACTCCAGGAAACGCATACTACACACACACACACACACATATACGTATACACACCTGCGAAGAGTACCGCCCCATCATCATAACCCATTCTCCGACTATACTCTGTAACTCCTTCTTCTTCTTCTCTATTACATAACCCGCGTACTCGACGTCGTCCTTCTTGCAATGATACATACTCTCAAGTATACGCGCTTTTCCAAGAACCATCCGCTATGCTACCACTGATACACCCACAGGTATTCATTCTTCCTCTCTTCTCTCTCTCTAGCTTGCGGAACAAGATAAGCCTCGTTATAGGAGCGCGCGCGCGCGTTATTAATTTTTCCGTCGCTTGATTTGCCGTGTATACTCGTGCGAAGATAATCGCGCGAACACATAACAATATATATATATACACAAGCGTATCCTTGGAAAAACACCTACCGCGCGGCAGGGAGAGAAGAAAAAAAACACAACGAAAAGCAAAAGAAGAAGAAGAAGAAGAAGAAGAAGACTTAGCTGCTGCTGTTGCTGTTGCTACGACGCTGTACGTATTACTTCCGAGAAGAAGAGTAGATAGTATAGTAGTGGTGAGTTGCACTCGCGTATGCAAGGGCAAATAGAAGAACGCGAAAGGTATAGCGCACCACGGGTAAAATGAGGAAGAGCAACGTGCGCGATCCCTCGTGTAATTTCGCGCTAATTGCCAGGCACAAAGCGCAAAGAAAATTCACGAGAGTTGTAAAAGAGAGAAAGAGAGTATATAGTACCTATATACCAGGAAGAGAAGCGAAAGAAAATAGTTCGCGCACGCGCGTTAGTAGTAGCTTCCAAAAGCGATCGGGACGAATCGCACGCTGGTATATATATACTATATAATCGGCTGCGCTCTTGCGCCCGCGTTTGCAATCAAATTCTATATCAGTAGTAGTAGTATACGGTGTACTACTACTTGTGTGTGTGTGTGTGTGTGTGTGTGTATATATATCTATATACACACACACGTATATATGTTTATATACAGTGTGTG
>JAYJLV010113306.1:0-11115 GCA_036873485.1 Torymus texanus | reverse complement strand
CATTAATATAATTACAAGGAATTGAAGAAAGAAAATAATCGCTTTGAAGTAATAATAATTTCTAAATGCGTAATACTAACTAGAAGTTCGTAACAGTAGCAAACAAATTTTATTAAACTTTTTTTGGAATAGTTCGATCCATATCAGAAAAAGTCGATAGTTTGATAGGTGAAGTTATTACTTAGATGGATGATTACAGTATACCTCCGTCAATTTCACAATCACATACCCGCATTGAACTCTATCTCATAAATATAACTATGAAATAGTCGAGTCCAACGTAATCAATCACCAGGTTTTACAGAGGCAAAAATCTGATCAAAACATCTGAAATAAATAGCGTTTGGAATTTTCACATCATTCAATAAATGTATAAAAACTATATAGAAAAACGTACGCGCACAGATATAAGTCACTACTGCTACAATATTAGGATATAGACAGTTAAATCAATATGCGAACAAAGTAATGTAAAGTTAGAAAGAAAGAAAAAAATTATTATTTTTTCTCCTTTATAGATTTTTCAAAACCATATCATCTGAAAAAGTGCAAAGATTAAACAATAAAAAAAGAACATTACGACCCTTCCGCTTAAGAATTCCGCACGTGCTCCTCTAAATTCTCAAAAAAGCACTTTCTCTTTTCTTTTCTGCGAGAAAACGACTATCCTCGAGCATCCGTATTTCATCGACGACTCAATCTCTCGAAAAATCATGACACTTCCGTGCGTCGATTCCGTGAGCGCCGCTCCATTCGAATATCGGAGAAAGAAATGTCAGGACCGCTCACGCGCACACGCGGTTCGACCCGTAAATTTTGCAGCATTTCCGAAGTTCTTGCCGTGATAGGGTGGAGGCGGTTGTGCTGGTGTAGGAGGGCGGGGGAGGCAGAAACTTATTGCAGTCACGTGGGCATGAGTCAAGGGCGACGCTCGGTGTTGGTGGCTGGTCACGTAGTGAGATATTTTTAATTGTCGGTTTTTTTATCAGAGATTCGGTGAGACTTCCAGTGAGGTATGGAGTCTTAAGGGAGAGTTTATGGGTCTCAGTGTAGGCATCTGCAGCTTCTGGTTTCGATGTATTAAAGTTGTATAAGGTAGGATTTTTCGGTATACGCGTTACAGTAAAGGAGAGAAAGTTTCGACGCTGCAGAGGAATAAACTTTTTTACTCGAGAAAAATGTTGCCGAAGTGGTTAATATTTCAATCGCTTAATGTGCTCCTGTCAGTAGTGTTTTTTATGAGAAAACTCGGGAGAAATATGTATTTTTTAACGACTCTGCGCAGGAGTGTTGTTTTGATACGTTACCGTGTGGTACAACACGTGTGCAATATAAATTTTACTTTAATCTAGTAAAATTATTCATCATTTTGATAATAAAATTTTTTAAATACGTTTTAGAAATAACTGATAATAATTTTGCTTTGTGCGTCCAGCGTGCAATCTATGCAGCCTTGAATATAGCTATACGTATTTAATTGGGTAAGACAATATTTTGACAAACTTAATTTACATTATTAATGTGCATACATATATATATTTATGCTGTATAAATATTGACAAAGCTAATATTATTATAAACGTATTGATTACATTTATCCCGTAGTTAAAATACTATTACTCGCATCATGTATCACTACCGCTAAGAATTGCTTTAGAAAATAGTATATGTTAATAAAATTTGATAAAAAGGCATTTTCTAGCAGTTGATTGTGAAGGATCGAACAATAAAAGAGAAATCCATTAATATTATACGTGAAAATTTTACTTGAATAATGCAGCAGCGAAGTTTGTTTGTTCGATAAATCAATTGCGACGATATTGAAATGGCGCTTCAAATTTCAAACTGCAAGTGATAAATAATCCTATTTTCGTAATATCCCAGTTTCCGGTCAGCCTCGGATTGTCCACAAAGTCGAAGGACGAGGGTGAATTTTCAATAAGCGATCAAATTATAAATGAAAAATTGCTCGCGCAGCCGTGTCTGTCTGTACTTAGCGTTTGTTGAAAACGACCCAGTTTTTCATTTACCACACTCGACGTGCCAGATCGTCAAAATACACTTCAGATATCGATTGGTTTCGACGAGAAGAACGTCGAAAAAAGAAGCAGTAGTGCACTTGACTTTAAAGCGAATTTAGCATCGGCTGTACAAAAGCCGAACAAAAACTAACCAATAGATCGAGCCATTATTAATTTACAAGAGTACCACTTTTACTTTGGCTGTGAAACAAAAATCTCGTCGCGTCAAGATCGATCGGAGCGACTTAAAATAAACAATCGTATATCAAAAATTAAAGATTGTCTTTAAAGGAGTATTGGTGTATTGAACAAAATAACAGACATATGTAAAAACATTAATTAACATACACATTTAAATGTTAACAATTTTTATCAAAATCTTGAATTATTCCATTAAATAATTCAATATTCGTTTTGTTATTTCATCAAAATTTCTTTTCAAGTATTAAATATATTATTAAGATTCTTGCATTATTATGTCCCCGTGAGAACTACATTTGATATTCATCGTCTACTTGTGAATTATTAAGACAAGAAATACTTCTTACTGGCAATGTTTGAAATGGTTAAATTTAATTAAGTGAAAGCATAAGTTATACTCTATCTACTGAATTAATGTCATTTTTATTAGGTTTGAAAAAATTATTATAAGCATGGAACTAATTTTTTATAATGGGTAACAGATTCGTAAAAATGATATTAATCGATACTTTATTTTTTTATTATAATGTCATTGAATAATTGAAAAATAGAAGTGTGTGTGTGTGTGTGTGTGTGTGTGTATGTGTGTGTGTGTGTGTGTGTGTGTGTGTGTGTGTGTAGTGATACGAAAAATAATATAATGGGTGTATTATGACTATAGAGATCGCTGAACTTTATAAAATTTTCAGTTTCTTTTTAGTTATACTTTAAAAATAATCAAAAAAACAGACAAATGAATACTGCGTTTTCCAAATAATATTTAAAATTTTCTTTATATGTATTTTTAGTTATTATATAATTTGGTAACCTATTTCCAGAAAATAAAAGAAATATCAAATTGTATCTAATTTACGGAAATATGAAAAAAAAATTCGATGTGAACCTTGTTCTTGAGACCTCCATTTACGAGACCCTCGAAAAAAAATTATAGTCCTTGAAAACAAGATTTTCTGATCTCCCGTCCCATTCGAAATCATTTTTTAAAGACCCTTTTCCCCAAGCGAGGCAATGCAATCCTCACCGAATAATAAATCAGAGTAGGAAAAATCCTTAGACTCCTTTTGGGGTTATTATATTCGCCAGTTTTCAGCGGAAGCACTCACCAACACGCGCGCACGCCTTTACCTATATATATATATATATACACCTTATTCTGCCGTGGGCTGACGGTAAAAGCGAAAGAGAGAGAGAGAGAGAGGGGGAAGCTTTAATCCGGCGAAGAGGGTCCGAATCCCAGAGGTCAATTTAGTCGAGTCATCTGTTTGTTCGAGATAAGGGATAGGCCGTGCATGCGCCCAGCTCGGCGCGGGCACTTTCGGGTTAAGGCTTCGTATATATAACGTACGGCACCCTGATAATGACCAGATGCCGGTGTGGTGAAACGCAAAAGGTGAGTTAAGGACATATCTGCGTATCAATATTTCGCGCATTTTCGTGTTTGCTCGCGCTGTAAGGACAAAAAATATTCGATTGCGCGCAAATAAGGTGACGGAGAGAGAGAGAGAGAGAGAGAGTTGGAGGGACAAATATTGACGAGCTTGTTCGTCAATATTGACCGAGGGGATGATGTTACAATTGATAAAGCGCATAGCAGGGCCATATAGATTCACATGTTTATAAAATACACATCAATTTTCAGCAAATATTTGAATTATCGTATTATATTTTAATTAAAATTTTTTATTCGAGAGAGCAAGCTCAATTTTACGGAAGCTGACAATTTTTTAATTCACATTTTTATCGAGTATACGATAAAAATTAATTAATAATTTCAGCAGATTTTTCAAAATTAAATGTTTATTAGTAAATAATTTTAAAATTGAAGTTTATATATGAATTTCATCAGTTCTTTTATTCTAGCATTTTTTGGTATCTTCTAATTTAAAATTATAAAAGTGCATTATGTAACTCATAGCAAGAGATTTCATATAACTTTCCGGTCTATTAAATGAATGCAAAATCCAATATGGAATCTTTATATTCGCAGGCATAAAGAAACTGTAAAATACTATAGAAAATTGAAACCTTTGTACGATGTTTTCTTTAAATATTGTCTACAAAGGTAGAGCATAAAAGAAAAGATAATTTCTAAACTATTTACTTCAAGGCATTCGCAGGTAGCCTTTGTTTGTATGACACTCGATGTATCTAACCGTACGGGAACGTTTTTTTTTTATTCCAATAGCAGCGCGACGTTGGAAAAACGCTCAGCCGCGAGATAAGTTGAAATGAAAATAGGATAGGAAAAAAATTCGTGCTATGCGGAAAATCCAATAATAACGATCCTTTTTCATTCTCTGGTGCTCGCCTCCGCTTACAAATTGATTTGGAGTTTCTGAAGGGTTTCCCTTTAATCCGGCCTGATCGTCAATCAATAGCTGTAAAATTGAAAAATATCGTTGACGCTGACGTTGAAAAAAAACGGTGAGCGGTGGCTCTTAGGGGTCTCGAGCCAGTGTTAAATTGTTGTTTCGGTAAGTAAGAGAATTTCGCGTGTACGTTAGAGCGATTTTTGTGAAAAATGCTACAAATACTCTCATAACTCGTAAAATGTTTCGAAAAGTTTTCATATTCAAGATTTATTTTTCTTTTTTATTACATTCAATGTAAAATTAAGTTATACTGAAATATAACCCTTTACACTATTATTTATTCTTCGACTTTCTTTGCTAAATGTGTTTCTAATTCGCCATACAATTAAAAGGGCATTATTATTGAATATTTTCAAAGACTGTCAAAAACTGAATTTAAAAAAAAAAAATTATCCGGAGAAATGAAAAGAAAGTTGAAATAAATAAGAATGAAGTTTTCTAAAATAAGTAGAAAAATGAAGATGTCATGCGAAATTAAATGGTAAAAACTGTAAAAAAAATACCTTTTTAAATATTTTCCTATTTATACGTAGCTAAATTTGTATGCAAATGCTTAAGTTTGCATCTGGATTCATTACGTTTCTATTAGTTTTATAAACTGAGAAAAATCATGTAAGACACTTTAAAATTTATATATAGGAAAAATTACTATTTCCTATAGTAGCGCTGGGGCATACTTAAAATTCGCCGAAATTTCCTACTTTGTTAATAAAATTTCTTCACGTTTTCAAATTTTACTATTTTCAATACGAATTTTTCTTACAGTGTCTTGACAAAAGATATATTTATCATTTCCTTCTCTTCAAAACTGATCAGGATATTATGAATTATATGTTTTTACAACTACTTTTTTTATACAAACACTCATGCAGTGTATCATTTCCGAAATAAACATGGCCAATAACATATTTAATGTAATATTATTGTTATGGGACAGGGTAAGCTGTAACATATGTAGACGAGTCGAAATACCATACGTGCAAACACGCGTTGGCGTAGCGGTAAGAGTGCGGCTTCCGGATCAGCAGGCTGGGGTTCGATTTCACTCGAGGTCACTTTCGTATTTTTTAATAAATAAAAATATTATTTCTTATTTAGTCACAAAACATATTTTTTTAAATTAAGTATGAATTTTCAGTTTACTTTCTAAAATAGTAAAAATTCGTGACTGAAATTATAAAATTTACTATATTTCAAGTATGTCCCAGCGCTACTGTAGAAAATAATAATTTTTCCTATATAAATTTTAAAGTTTCCTATACATGATATTTCTCCGTGTTCATTTCTTTTATGATTCCCTATTAATATTTACTTCGGGCATCCATGGGCACTCTCCTTCCTACTCAGAGTTATCGATACTCTTCAAATAGCAAGTAAAACACCATCTAGAGCTACAAGGCAAAAAAAAACAACAAATCGAAGTCGTATCTTTTACCGTAAATTTTATTTATCTTGATGACACTGGTAATCGTTACTTAGTATAATGGGGGTCTTGAAAGTGAAACATGGAGTCTAATGCTCGATACTTTTTATTAGTAAAATTTCACATTTAAAATATATTATTTCAATCAACGTGAACATAATATAGTCTATATGATCTAATTTGAAAATAAGCCTGATACACTCCAGTTATTTCAAATCATTATATAGAATCGCACTTTATCAGAGATTTCTTTTGAAACGCATGTATCCATGAACACGCACACGGATAAAAATTTTCTAAATCAACGATCTCGAAAGTATTAAATAAATGGAAAACTCAGTATTGAATGGCGTTACCGTCATCCAGATTTCTCTTTGAAAATTCTTAACAACATATTCATGAAATAGTTCTTTTTATTCCAAAATGATAATTTATTTTATACCGTAAATGGGGATGCCCTTCATCAATTTAAAATAAGTATTCCTGAAACTGAAATTGCATTATCATGTATATGCATTACCTAGAGCAATAATTAGTTTGAAGCTGCTCGAATTTAGCTGCATCTTGAGGGAATGCTGTAGCCCCATGGTCTTAGTTCCGTCGGCGCGATCGCGAATACGGCAAATGGACGTAAACAATTCGATTAGCCGTTCAGCTAAGTGGTTCGCTCTTCGGCAATGTTATGCGAGTAATCCGTTAATCAATGATGGATCGAGATGTGATGAGACATATAATCGAATTCCGACATCATTTTACTCGTATTGCTTCCTCGTACTGGAAGCATCATACTAGTGAAACGAAATTTGTGAAAAAAAATGTACAGTTTGTAATAAGCGGAAATAGATTTATCAATTAACTTTAAATTTAAATTTGTGGTATTCATAAATTAGTTTTATAAGTTGAAACTTCTTATGTAAATTAAATTATTGAAAAAATAATACGACTAAATATTTCATAAATTAGACTGATATATAGTAAAAAAAATGTTATTTTACGAAATTTGAATTCATACAGTTCTAAATATTCTTTATTATACCTAGTTGAATTAAATTAAACTGGATCAAATTAGAATTATACTATTATTCAACATATTAAAAGAATTATTCCATTAATATATTTTACATTATGAATATGTACATTTTTTTAAATATCAACTACATTCTATTCTGTTTGCACTTTGCACATACGTATCCAGAAGATAATCATCGTAACGTTGAATGCTTTAACACTTTGACTTTGGAAACTGTGAATATTGGTGGAAATGCCACTTCAGCTGAAAGTCTTGAATCTCGATGGTCAGGCTCGGGGAAACGGTGGCATTTCGTAGTGACCCCGGAACCTCCATCCTGGAAAGTTTCATAGTGTCCGGGATTTCAGTGTGTACCATTTGCCTCTACCGGAGCAGTTTAGATTCACCCCAGAATTTAAATCTAGAATAGCCACACATATCGATGCGCATAATGTTATGTGTTGGTGGCATTTTAATTTGGCTTTAATAAAAAACCGCTGCCAATTGATTGTCACTTAGCTTCCTCAAACTTTATTTAATGATTCCTTTAATTAATTTTCACTTCCAATATTTAAAATTCAATACTTTATTTTCTACCGATAGACTATGTTATATATTTTTTTTTTTTTATTTTTTATTTTTAATCTGTCTATTTTTTGTAATCTTTTTTTAATATATAAATTATATAAATCCATGAGTTCAATCGTTTTAATATCACATTTTGATGTTTCAATAAAAAAACGTAGGGGAAGTTGGGTCACAACGATCCTGGCGGGTATTCGATAAATTAGTTTGAGGAATCTAAGTGCCAATGAATAGGCAGCGGTTTTTTCGTAATAAATCAATTTTTTTTGAGGAACGAACTCTACCTAAAGATATATCAAACGGAGCTGCAACGCCCTGCTTGGCGAGTATAAGGAACGAAGTGATTGGCGAGTAAACGGGTCGTCGACGCACCCTATATACATCGGAATGGCATTCCAACCGTACTTTATTGGTCATATTTACCTTATCATTTTGTATGTTAAAAGCACCTTTGCCAAATTTCAGGACGGTTGAATAATTTTTGCTCTTGTTATCGTGCGACAACGAAAACGCAAATTTTTTTCTAAAAAACAAATACAGATAATCTCTTGAAATTTTAACCACAAATTAGTCAATTAGTCAACCAGCCTTCAATTAGTATAATAACTGGTTAAATTTCAAGTCGATAAATAAAATATTTTTTGAGATATTAATTTTTGAAATATAAAAAAAGTTTTCATTAATAATAAATGATAGAGTGAAGATATTTTAAATTTAAAAAAAGAAAAATATAGGTAATTTAAATACCTTTCAAGAAAAGTTTATTATATTATATAATAATGGCTGTAAGATATGAAAAAATCGAAAAAAATAAAAATTCAAAATCGTTTTTAGGTTATAAAACAAAAGAAAATCAATAAAAACTTAAATCCATCAGGGTACCTTTATTTTCCCACGAAGAGAATAAGCTTTACCCGACGAAAATCGGTTGATTCGTTTCGGAGATATGAAGAGTTGAAATACACACATACACACACGCGCGCGCACACACACACACACATCCACGAAAACGAAAATTATCAAAATCAACTAATATACACATATATCGCCTTAAAACATCTTTTTGAACATTTATTTTCGAAAATTTTTTTCACCGTTAGAAAACTTCCTCTATGAGGAAGCAAAAAAAAGATGTTACTATATCAATTTCATTGTCCATTTTAAGCTCCGTTTTTCCACATTCTGCGAGTTTTGATTACATTTTAAATTCAAATTCAACGTATATTGGACGATTTTTTTATTTAGTAGAGTTATATTTATCAGAACGGTGCGTCGTTTCTCAATAGAATTTATAGGCAAGCATAATTTTTGAATAATGGAGCATTGATAAAAATGATATAAAGTCGTTTGAATTTTGTTACTTTTTTATAGTTTATTTCAGTTACATGCTAATAAAATTATTTTTTATGTTTATCGATCTAGTAGTCGTGAATCGTTAAATTTCGTTGAGTAATTTTTTATTTTCCTGTTAGAGAATTTATTCTTTATGCAGTTGTACGTGCCTTTTGGTAGTATTCTACAATTAGGCGAATTTAAACTAAATTATTTTATAATGAGCATACATTTCGATAATAAATAAAATATACTTACTTAAATAAACAGCATAAAGTAAGTCATATGGTAAACAGCATAAACTAAACAATGTTTTGCCCCTTTGCAGTTAAATATAATTATAGAAGAAAATTTGAAAACAGTATTTTATTGAAAACATCCCTCTTCTTTAAATTATAATTATTCTAGCTCTTTTATTCCAAAGTACCTAAGAGTAAAAAAAAAATCATATTAAATATTATAATAACTATTTTATATACAATTCATTTCATTATATAAAACATTTATGTGACTATAATTTATCCTATTCCAACTGCCTCAAAGTAAAATAAAACATACATTTTCAGTTACTCTTTACTATCTGTCCCATTCCTTTTCATGAATTTCAAAAGACAATCACAATTAAAAAGCAAACTGTAGATAAGCGTATAGCTTATTTTGGTACCACTTGTGAATAATTTTCTTTTATTTCATTCTCACTTACGATAAGAGAGAACATAAACTATACCCGAGAAAAAAGAAATTGCGAGGTCTCTGGCCCGACAAAATGTTACATTTCTCCTTCGCGCTAAATGAATATTTCACAGATAGAACCAGCGTACATTTATTCCTCGCACAATTTATGTCTCGCCACCACAATGCAGTTTTCCCTTCGCCCGATAGCGCGCCATTTCTTTGACACGGCACGTCGCATCAATGATATACGCGAGCTTTGATCTATCTCGCCTGCCCGCTCCGACGAATCCTTTTATTTTTAAATATTTGCCTCTCCTCGCTGCGAAATTTATTCTTTCTCACTTTGTATGCATCCCTCTGCGGAAATGGCGGCGTCCGACGGCTGCGCGTGGCGTAGGACCTCTCGCGAACTTCGCGATCGAGACTACGGGGGCGCGTCGGAAATTGGCGGGAAATGGAAAAGAGCCACGAGAGAGTTTCTTCGTCACCGCAACGACTTTCCGAGCCCCGCGTGTGTATAGTTACCCGTTTCTGCTGGGGACTAGTGGTTGGCATAGCGGTCGGCACGTCATCGCGGCAAAGAAGACGTTAAAAGAGGCCGGGGGAAAGTCGCTCGCGGAATTTCAGAGCGGAGACGCGAAGGACGCACGCGCGCGCGAACTGGATTACTTTTAACTGACCTTGCGACTAATTTTCTCTCTTGGCTCCGAAAATTTACGGGAAGCGTGCGTGGGGGGTCTTACATTATTTGCAACCTCGAAGGTTCTTTTTGAGCCGGAACCTTTGGACTTTTTTCCAGAAATATTCTTCATTTTTTGCCGAGCGCATAGAATATTTCTTTCTAAGCACGTCTCGAATATTCACTTGGTCTTCATATACACTTATAATTTATTTTAATTTTTTTCGTTGTTGCATAAATATGTTACGTCCATATTTAGGACTTTCTGTTTCCATAAAAAGAAAAGGAAACTATTTGCTCTGTTTAAAGCCTAAGCATTTAAGCTTACTATCTCGGGATAGAGCTATACACTTATTGAGATTTTGGGCGATAAGGGCTAATCGCAGTGTTGTAATTTTATAAATTTAGAAAATGAAATAATAAAATTTTTACTTACTTTTGCTGGTTGTACAGATATTGTCTCGGATACAAACGAGGTTAGAACAAAAACGCGAACACTTTAATTTATATTAATTATTAGTAAGCCGTTTCTTTTATTTTATGAAAATTAGAAAAAAAAATCAAATACATAATAATTGATTTATTATAATGTGTAGTTTATTTATGTACTTCTTTTTATTAAACGAGTTTACGGATTCTTTAGTATAGTCGTTACAATAGATAAATATATTTTTTAACAAGCTCTCTAACGCGAAGCATCACGGTCTGAGTTCGACGAGTGTTGGTACCCGGCACGGCGCAGCGGAGCGGTGGTCTTCACTAGCAGAACTGAGCACTGTTCCCATCGTACGCTTCGCTTTTATAGAGTAGAATTAGGT
>JAYJLV010113295.1:0-11115 GCA_036873485.1 Torymus texanus | reverse complement strand
AGTGGAAATATCGCGGATTCATTGTAGAGTGACCTTAAATGCAACGATACTCGTTCGTGCGAACGCAGTTCATAACAATACATTATTCAATAATGCTCAGAAGATGACGGTAACGCGACCGTCAGAAATTGGAGACAACCTACCGAATCGTCGTTTATTATCTCTGTTACCAATGCCTATACTGATCATTATACCATTATACCCTGCGGCCTATATAGTAGCTTACTCATGTGGCTCCTCAATTACTGCGATTTTTTAAAATATTTATGTAAAACAAAAAAAAAAAAATTTGTATTAATAGTAGATGTTGTAGGTATCGACCGAAAATCAACAGTAAAACTACTAATTACAATTTTCACAGAAACTTTCTAAAAAATTGAATACTAAACAAGATTTAACCGCGATTGAAAGGAAAACTAGGCACTAGGCAAAGTTATTACACATTAATTTCAAAAGTAAATATAAATCTTACATACGAACCGCACACATTTAACAAAGAATACCTAAATTATCTGTACACAGAGTAACCTGATGTATAAAGTACCTGTTAGTCGCTGTTAGAATTTTTTTCACCTTCGTTCTTTGAAAAATGTATACGATTCCTGAAGCGTCTACTCTACGGTGTAGATAGTTTATATGTATACACTTGTACTTTGTACTTTTGGCATAGCAATCGTTACAGGGGTCGTATTTGGAGGTTAGGTTTGAAGTGCCGTGTATTGTGACGGTCAAACGATGTGAGTGCTGCTGCAAAGCTTTTCACGCTTAGCTAGGGTCCCTATATTCACTAGGAGTAACATTAGCGCCAAAAACCTATTCAAATAATATTTACTGTAGGCTGTAGGTGCCAAATGAATGCAGGTATCAAGGGGTAGTAAATACATTGGTAAATGAAAGTAAAGTGCATTTTTATACTTTTCTTTGTAGTTTCCGAAAAGTGTATAGGTACTATATATTTACCTTTGAAATGTATTACTTCTGCCATAAGATAGATTTGTAAAATTAATTCTTTGTTAAAAAATATATTTACTTTATGCGATATAATAAAATTGCATATTTTTGTATTTCTACAACATATTCTACTAAAAAATTTGAAAATATTCATTATACTTCTCTACCTACATTTTAACTTATGTGGGTATTTAGTGAGGGCACTGAGATCACAGAAGAGTGAAAACTGAGGGTATTAGATATCTCAGACAATCAAGTTTAAGGATAATATATAAAATCTCATGAACGTCATAACAGCCTATATAGAAATGGATTAATTTATTAAGGAGATGTGACTATCGACGTTATTTTTGAAACATGAAAATCCTATGGAAGGTACTAATAGAATTGCTCAAAAAAATTTCTCATAATAGTTTTTAGACATACGAAGGGAGAGACAAACTACCTTTTTCAAACATAAATTTAAAATAATAAAATCATAAATAAAATAGTGGCATCGGTAAAACAGGAACCTGTTTATAGACTGATTTTTTAACATAAAAATCGTATTGAAGAAACAAATAGTATTACTCAAAAAAATTTATCAGTGTAGTTTTTATACATATACAGGACAGGAAAAGCATTTTTTACAAATAAATGTTTAGGAATCAAATAATAAAATAGCAAAGATAGAACTTCACATCACCTTAATTATGGGATTGCAATTTTCATAAATTGCAGTTTGAAAAATGGTACTTAGATGGCACTAACAAGTCCTGTAAATAGTTTCATGAATGCACCTCCACGGCCTCATGTCGAATTTAAAGTGTTAGGTATTTTGTTTCGTGATTTTACAAAGTCTATTGAGAATTCTAATTTGAGATTGAAAATTATAGAAGCATTAAAAATTTTAATAATTTTACAGATTTAATTTGTATACAAGCAACGCACAGTATGTGGTAGAGTCAAAAAAATAATTTACGTTCTAATTACATTTAACTATCTCTTATCAGTACCTATGCTCTACCATACAGTAATTTTTAATAATGAACAAAATGTAATGCTCCTTGATTTGGAAATACATAGATACTTGTTGAACATGCCTTCATGTCCTCAATTATATAAAATATAAATTTTTATAAACAAGAATAAATATTATACATGACAAAGTTGTATCTGTATCAAATAAAAAACATTAGATAGCAAAGTTTTCAGAAAGATTATTTTATCTATGAATAAATCTACAAAAACACAAATAATGCTTAAAAATAACAATTTTATGTTCAATAATGTATTACAAATAAAGCAAAATTTTTTTAAACAAGAGATATTTAACAAAAGCTCTTACAGTAGTATAAATCATGATACAGACGATAGAAACAAGCTCATTCTAATGATGGATTTTTCTTCAAATCCAACGAAAATAATTTTAAACATAAATTGTCGATAATATGCCTGTATGCATACTGAGCTTTTGTACCTAAACTTAAAAGTACAATATTAAAATACTCCATCCTGCAGTAGTTACTTTTACAATTTTTCTCTTACTCGTAAATATGTAAAATAAATCGTGCATCATCATTCGACGCAATCGTGAACCTCACATTAAAGCACCCACGTACTCACAATGTCTTTTTGGGTGTTTCAAGAATCGTAGAACTTCATCCAAAAATTCAAAATCTACAGTACAAATATTTGCAAATTGATTTCGATTATCACACATACACTTATATCCATATAACGTAGAATGTGCAAAACTGTGTAAAACAAAGACAAAACTGTCGCAAAACCAAAGTTCGATTGTTATTGCTATATTTATGTTTTGAACTAAAAATAAATATTTTAGTCTGTTGAATAGTTGAAAAAACTCAAATAAGTAATTGCGAGTAATCAATTCAAAAACTAACCATAATAAACGTAACTATTACCTCCTTTTTAAACTGCCAATATGCATAACACGATTATAGCGGTATGCAATTAATTCCCGCTTATGTTTTAAATTGCGATTCGTAATCCAACGAATCAAACTGTACATCATTACTACCAAAGTAACTTATCAGATTTTTCATTTTAAGAAAAAAATTCATTTCTTTTCTCATTGTAAATTCAATTATCACCCATATTCTTCACTCACTGACCTTTCTCTTCAACATAGGCTTTAATAGCCTCTTGACATTCTGATGAACACCAGTGCTGAATAAGTAGAAGACTTTCAGATTCTAATGCTACATCCAATTTCTTTCGAAGGCTATGACGCAGCAAAGCTTTTGTTGCCTCCATTGACTGAAAATATTTATAATACATATATTTATTTATTGATAGATTGACAATTTTCAAATAAACAGGCAATATATTGATTATACTCATAATTACCTGTGAAGATTGTTCGCTCATAGATTTCAAGGAAGGTAATAGTTCGACCTGAAACCTGTCCGGCCACAGAACTCTTGTAACAAGTCCAGCCCTCAATGCTTCACTTGCGGTCAACACTCGGCTACCAAGCAATAACTCATTCGTCTATAAGTAAACCATACATTAATTGACAATAGGAATCATTATTCAATAAAATATTTAATAAACTGAGTCATCAAATAAATCATGAATTTAACTTACCACTGCACTTCCTAGACTGTGTGATAATGTCAAAACTGCAGCTCCTTCTGCTATTTGTCCAAGTTTTCCATACGGGGTGCTGAATGTCGCTTTATCACTCGCTATCACAAGATCAAACAAAGGTAGCATTGTAACGCCAATACCAATAGCTGCCCCTTGTACGCCTGCTACGATAGGCTTATTGAATTTAGATAGAGTGCTAATGAAGTCTCTGAAAGAATTTAAATTTAAATTATAATTTTCAACTTTACTTTTGTGTATGTGCGCGCGCGTATATGCATACGTGTAAAAGCAATAAGACTGATTCATATACATTGTTCTTATATGTAATATAAATTGAATTAGTATCATCTTTCAGTTCTTTACAAAAGTCTGAATTATAATACATGAATTTTATTAAAACTCTTATACTTTAAGACAGTAAGATTAAAAAAAAATCAACTATTTAAAGAAATACAAAGTGAATAATCCGTATCTTATTCCTTACTCAAAAAAAAAATGAATTACATATTAAATTGACTAAACTACAAACGCTAGTTAATATTTATATTTTAGCAAATGTAGGTAATACTTACTTTACTGTAGTAGCCATCTCTTGAGCTCGAAGTTTTCGCTCATCTTTATTTGAATGTAATAAGTGTGATAAATCTAAACCTTCACAAAAACTCGTTCCTGTTGAAGTAAATAGAACAACTCGACAGTCGTCGTCGTCTTTCAGAATCGACAATGCTTCTCGAAGTTCATTCATTACCTAAAAACATATGTTTTACTGAAAATGTATAAAAGCCAATCTCTTGATAAGTAAACCTCAATTTACCTGCAAAGTTATGGCATTTCTAATGCCTGCTACTGGTGTAGATGGTGTAAGAATCAACTGTACCAAATGTCCGTGTTGTCTTACATTAATTTCCTTATTGGTAAATAGTTTTTTAACCTCTAATTTTTCATCATCTGGCGTTTGTGTTTTTGAAACATTTGCACTACCTGAAAACAATATTTATCAAGTAATGAACACATCCGTTATTAACGAATTAATTTTATTAACATAAATTTGTATTACCTTTTTTACGACCTGTGGATACACTAGATGATCGTGAAGAACCGCTGGTACTAGACAAAAGAGCCGATGCGGCTTCAGCCAAGCAAGCTGATAGTTCATCTTGACCCTTCGGTGACTTGGTATCGCTCGACGACTCCGAAGACGCTTTGCTTTTTGGCACTTTTTTATTTTTAGAAATTAATTTGGCCGTTGTCACTGCAACCATCGCAGCTGTAGCGGCTGCAGCAGCAACGTTAGACCTCGTGAATTTCTTAATCGGTTCTTTCTTTACCGGCGGTTTCTCGCTTGCATCCTTTTCTTCAGTTTCTGCCTTTACTGAACCCTTTATAGAAAAAACAGATAAGAAAAAATTATTATAAAAACTTGTGCTGTCGTTCAAAAAAATCTACACAAATATTTACCTTTTTCCTGCCTTTCTTTATTTCTACTTTTTCATTGGTATCTTGAGACAGTTTTCTCTTAGACTTAGCTGGAATATCGGGTTCTTCTATTTTCACAGAATCTGGGGTCAAATCAATGCTCACACGTGGACTCGCCGAAGCACTGGAGAATGAGCTCGAAGAATGCCTACGGATTATGCGCGAAGCGTCCGCGGCATTTCGAATCTTGGCCGGAATAATGAAATCTGAGGATAATGATCCCTGAATGGATGACCTTGGTGACTTGACACCAGATGGCTCATTTAATTTTTTCTCTGATTGTGTTGACTGTTCTGAAGATACTGAGGTCTGTATCGAAAAGGGAATTATTTATAGTTGCTTTTACCAATGAAAATTTGTTGGTGTTTTATCTTGTCGTAAAAATGTAAATATGATACTTACAGAAACATTTCTTCGAGACCTCGGTGAGATTTTAACAGTAGTAGAATTTGAGTTTCTTAGCCTAAGAACTGCATTTCGTACAAGTTTTGTTCTCAGTTTAAGCTCGCGCTCAGCTTTGTCAACATCCATTATTTTCTTTTGCGACTTAGTAATAGGTACTAATCTTTTGCGCGAATCTGGTTGTTCAACGTCGTATAATAAATTTACAACACCTTCGTCTTGCAGCAATCTATCGATTTCGCTCACAGATTTCTTTGGTTTACTTGGTGGGGTTGAGTTTGATCCTTTGTCTGGAGTAGTTTTATTCGGTGAGACTGGCTTCGACGTTGACACCTATTCTCCAACAAAATTTGAACTATTAATAAATACATAATATTTTCATTTGGGAGATTATTTAAAATTATAAGCTATATTCACCTGAACTTTGGCTTTTGCAACTGATGCTTTTTTTGCAGACATTTTTTGTCTCAATAAATTCTTTACAGCTAGCTTCCTCTTTGAAATTGGTGCGTCTTTTTTCGCTAGTCCAAGCTTAGGCCGTCTGACCGGAGTCATTTTACTTTTAACACCACTCTCTTTTGAGTCTTCAGGTTCCTTCTTTAGTTCCTGTTTAATGCTTATTTTTGTGTCGATTTTATCCGGTTTACTTTGTCTTGTTTCAGTTTTACTTTGCTTTATTTCGGATTTGATTTGGTTGGACTTAGGAGTAGTGGCTTGATTTGATTCCTGATCCGAGTTTGTGCTTTCAGTCATTGGACTGATAACTTCAGATTTCCTTTTCTCACTCTCGGACGCATCTTGTAATAATTTTCTGCCATCTGATACTGCTCGTCCTTTTAATACCTACAAAAAAATTAGCGAATATTTTTGTTAAACCAAGTAACAGTTTCAAAAGTATCTTATTTTTACGGTTGTTTAAAAAAACCAATTAAAACTATATTATATACCTTTTGACGTTTAACGCTGAGTTCATGTTCACGCGCCTTTTCTGTTAATTTACGTTTCCTTCCTGACCTTGATTCTTCTACACTTATTTCCAAGTTTGCTGCGTTTTGACTATTATTCTCTTTTAGTGTTTTCAGAGGTTTCTTCGTAGGTGTAATTTCTGTCGAGGAATCTAGATTAATGACCTCTGCCTTCAAGATATTCGTTCCATCAGCCGGTTTGGATTCTAACTGCTCACTAGAACTGTTGCTTGCTGATTTTACAATTCTTTTCGTTTTCTTTAATGTTCCAGAGTTTATTTTTTTTGATGGTATATTTGGAAGTTCAAGGAGTTGTTTTAAAGCCAGCTCTCGCTCTACTTGAGGGTCTAGTTTTGAACTTCCACTTACAGTGTGAGCATCTCCAGACCCTGATAACCTATTATCTTCACTGGTACTTTGAGGTTTAAGATTTGACCAGTCAGGATCAACATCACCTTCTAATATTGCTAATAATTCCTTATTGTCTGTTACAGATGATTTATTTATTTCTGATGGTTCATCTGTAGAATTATTCTTATCACTTTCAGTGTCTACAAGCTTAGACTGAATAGGAATGAGAGATGGAACAGCAGCTGCAGCAGCTGATAGCTGACTGGATAGTCTTTGAGTAATTTTTTTTACGAACACTATGTCTGCCGTTTTTGGCGTTACTAAATCCTTCTGCTTCTCTCGTAATCGTTCCTTTAGCACCTCATTAACCTCAGCTGTTGATGCAATTTGACTTGTTAAATGCATTCCTGGAA
Source organism: Torymus texanus (assembly GCA_036873485.1). NCBI lineage: Eukaryota > Metazoa > Arthropoda > Insecta > Hymenoptera > Torymidae > Torymus > Torymus texanus. Next base: position 3,962 of record JAYJLV010113295.1, on the reverse strand, counting down.
TTTTAACTCCAGGCCTAGGAGATTGTAGCTTTAATTTTGCATCAGACTGGTCAGTAATAGGTATCCTTGATAATCGGCCAGTTGATTGGTCTGGGAAAGAAAGGAAAAAAATTTTATTGAGATGAAAGATGGGCATACCATTTTTTTGTTACTTATTATTGTACACTATATTTAAAAAAATATAAAATATTCACCTTTCATTGGAGTATTATTTGATGCTGATTTTGGAGATTTATTGATTAGATTTTTCAAATCTGTTCCACTTTTATTAATTGGTGATAATTTCTCTGATCTTATAATCTTTGGTTTTGATGGTGTACTTGTAGCTGCTTGTTCTGTATTATTGAAATTATCAAAATTATTCACTATGTGATCTATGTCTACAATAGGAGTAGAATTTTCTTGCTGCGTTCCATCATTTAATAGGTTTTGTAATTCCATTTCTACAGAGTCATGATTCTCTTTAAATATGGATGACATGTTTTCTTCATCACCATTTTCATCTTGCCAATCGTCAAATATATCTTGAATGACTTTACGATGATTTTCAGTAGATTGAGTGGATAAATGAAGATCAAGCTCATCTTCCTCATTCTCATTAGTCACTTCAGCAATATCAGATATTTCCATTGGTTTAGTTTCTTGTTGCTCCATCTGACTAATAATCACATCGCTCTCTGAAGATTCTATTTTGACTTCATTTTCCTTACTAGAAAGATTATCTTCATTAGTTTCGTCTGTAACCTCCTGAAGTTGTTCCTTAGGCTGCTTAATATTAGACTCTAAATGTGTTGTAGTATTTTCTTCTTCGCCTTTAATTTTATCTTCCAACTGCATAGTCTCTATTTCAGTACTATACTCTGTCGAATTAAATTCTGTCAATACAGCAACATCATCTGAACTTATGACAACTTTCTTTTCTACTATAGTTTCTATATCTACTTCTGTATCTGAAGTAGATTTTGTTTCAGTTAAAAGGGCTGAATAATCATCATTCCCTGAAATTTCAGTTATTTTTTTATCATCATCTTTGTCACTTTCAGTGCAGTCTGGCTCAATGGTCGTTTTTTCCTCGGTATTCACAGATTGAATTCCAGATTGACTTTGTGCTTCATCTACTACTACATTTTCACCCATCCCTTTATCGACTATTGATTCATTTTTTACTTTAATTGATTCAACATTTTCTGTTTGTATGTTATTGACAAAAGAATCTGTCTCTTCTTTACTCATAGTGGTTTCCGACATATCTTGAGATCCTTTTACAGTTTTATTATGAGTTTCATTAACATTGTTTACATTCTGACTATCACTCATAACACTATAATTATCAGAAGACTCATTTAAATGAAGACCGGAATCATTTATACCCACTATAGGAACTGATTCACTTGCGTCCATAATTATTTCAGATGCATTTTCTTTACTACTACTACTTTCTGGGTCTGTCATTACATTTATTGTATTAGTTACGTCAAGGTTATCAGGATGATATGCTGCATCAGTGTCTATAACAAATTCTTCTATTTTTTCCTTTAATCAAAAAAAAGTTATATTAAAAAAATTATGCATTTAAATATTTTTTTTGTGGACTAATCACAAAAAAGAAAGGAATCTATATACTAACCTGTTTATTATTTTCTGAGTAATTTATATCGTTTTCATCAACATTATTTATTTGTAAAAGGTTTTCCTCTTTTTTTGATTCTTTTTGTAACATTGGATGGTCAATTTGCTGGTCCTGAGTAACTTCATTTGTACTGCAAGTTATCATAGCACTGCTTTGATCTTGTACTGCAACATCATCGGAAAGAATAATTTCCATGCCAGTCATTTCACAGTTCACTGTTGACTCTTGATTGTTGTCATTTTGTACAATAATTTCTTGTACAAGCTCCTGCGATATATACTCAGTATCTTCATTTGTATTATTTACTTCGATCATTTGCTCATAGCCACCCTGCTCTTCCATGATGAGAGCTTAATCAAAATAAAAATGATTGAACTGTAATGAATATAATAAATGTTTATTAATAAAAATAATGAAAAAATGTGTTCACATTCAACTTTTCTTTGAAATTATTAATTGAGAATATAAGTTTATTACAATAGATATGCATATATATATATCTATATAAACAATTTGTAAACACTGTTTCAAGACTAAAACTGACTTGTTGATTCAGACTATTCAAATGGTGTGAAACGAACAATCAATTTAGATAAGTATACTAATAAAAAAATGATATACATTATTATCGAGAGTTGTTCTGTACTCATCACCACTGTGTATCTAACTTTTGATCATAGCCAATCTATTACTACGAACTTCCAAGATAACAGTTTACAAACCAATAACAGTTGTTCAGAATTTTTCATGTACATCTGAAATTATTTATGCAATGCATACCTATTCACAGTGGAAGCCTCAGATACAAGTATACAATGGCTTGAAGACGCGTTTTGGAAAAAAAATAATAAAAATACGTGCAAGCACAATATACAACGAAAACATAATTGCACTTGAACATGATTTTCGCAATTACACGCACGACTCTGTTTTTACTCACCAGTTTCTTCGTTCGTTTTTCTATTCGCAGAGTCGAAGGCTTTTCTATGTGAGAAACGACTCAAATAACTGGCCTAATATCACATTCTGCTCTTTGGTCAACGAACGCGAACGTCTTCCACAGGGTGAAAATGCAAGAAGGAAGTCACACTACTCTCGCGGCTGTTCTAGGTTTGATAAGCAACAGCGGCGGCGGCGGCGGCGACGACACATCCAAGGTACCGACTTTTAGTCGCCGACGTTGCAGGGCCTCGAGTGTCGCACACACATTTTGTTTACAAACGTATAGGTAGCGTGTAGCTATGACCTCTCTCATGTGCTGAATCTCGTTTATTCTTGAACTTCAAAAATACCTATACTTACAAGGAGGCGTGGAAAAGCAGGAGAGAGACAATCTTAACCTGGAAAATTCGTTACTATGTGCCGTCGTCGATCGTCGCGTCGTCGCCTCTTTCGTCGGTACTGAGCACTCGTGGTGGTAGTAGTGACACACCGCACGCACCGTCGTAGCGTTGTTGCTGCTGCACTCGGGGGGGGAGAGAGAAAATGCCGCGTGTTAACACGTCTCCCGGATTTCTCTTTACAACAGAACGTTTATGCACTACCTCAGTACGAATTGTTTGAGGTAAGATAGATTTCTCCGTAAATACTACACTCTTTTTTTTTCTTGATGCACACCAAGTAATTTATTTCATAAGTATTATACTCTATATTCGTCACTCGAGAGGTTCTACTAGCGCCAAAAATAATATTATAATTCCATAACGTGGCGAGAATCCGCAACACAGGCAAGATAGTAAAATCTATTAAAGAAATACAAAAAAATAGAATTGTATCGGATGATAAGCTGAAGAGCCCTACACGACCGCACTCGACACGAGTCGCGAACACAATGAGTACGATGCGACGTGCGACATTAACGACATAAATACGAGTGTACACTGTATAGTACCGCAATATGATATTACGATTTCACACGGGAGTCGGAACTCCGGCGCCTCCGGCGGGGGTCGGGGCAGTGAATACAGGCGCAGGCACGGCAAGCGGAACGAAGAAACAAGTGCAACTGCAGCGCCAGACTGACGATCCAACTATATCGGCCCGAGACCTGAGCTCATATAGACGCTGAGTGAGATGGAATCAAGGCAGACTCAAATAAGGTTTGAAGCCATGTTGTAATTATAAGTAGGTCCGAATCCATATAGACGCTGAGTCGAACTTAAAGTAATATATATGAGGCGTTACATGTCAAATGTCCCAGTGCGGCGCGCGAGCGTCAACTCATGCTATTTCTAACAAGTGTTTCCATATCCATATGATAAGCCTATCCAACGTATTTTTTCCTCAGCTTTCCTATGGTGTAGGCAGTTTTCCCGAAAATTTTCATTTGCAC
>JAYJLV010113284.1:0-11116 GCA_036873485.1 Torymus texanus | reverse complement strand
GTGCATGGTTCGAGGCTCCTGCCGCGTGGCGGCAGCAGCGCGCCGTGCGCAGCAGGCCGCCTCACTTTTTCCCCGGGGACTGGCGATTTCTCTACTCATCTCTGCTCTGGATATGCGCAGCTATACTTATACCTATCTGCTTGTGCGCTCTCTCCGCTCGTAATGTTAGAAGCGGTAGCCATTTTCGTTCGCGAGTGCAAGTGGTACGTACGTGCCTGCAAGTGAAGCGTTAAAAAGACAAGGAATTGTTTCTTCGAATTGCGATAGAACATTAGAATTCTTAGTATCAGATTAACAAAATGGGAAAAAAAGGTAAGTGAATTCAATTCTTAGCGTGCTATCGTTTATTCGAGGATGACGTATTAGTGTATATGACATTTGCATGCATGATGCAATAGTATGCGGTTTTCATTAATAAACACTTTTTTACTCTAAAACTGTTTTTATACCAATTATTTTAGAATAAAATCTTTAAACGTAAAATTTAATGTGCTTACATTACCATTGTTTATGAAAATTTATAGATTTTAGAAAAATTTGTTTATATTGTAATTTAGTTCTTTTAAACAGCTGTTATTTAATATGCATAATTTCAGAATTTCAGATAAAGGGTCTAGTTATCAAAGCAGACTTTTTATACTAAAATATTGGCTTATTACAGCAAATTCATATTTTTGTAGGTTGTATACACTCTTTAAAACCATTATATTTTTTAATTATTCACTTAAATTCAGAATTTCTGACAAGGTAAATACTTTTAATTTTGCTGCAGTTTCAGTTAGCTTGTGCTATATTTGGAAAGTACTGAACTGTATTTTTACTAATTGAGATAATATTTGCAAAATATATAACTTTTGGTACATAAATCTTTAGTTACGTATTAAATTTTAGTTTAGTTAATTTATTGCTATAATAAAATTTTTAATTAGAAAAACTATATAGTATATATTTCCTTGAATCACAAAAATTGGATTTACTTCAAAAAAAGTATTTCTCATTTCTAAGAATTGTTAATGTATATGATATTCATAAGAAATTGTATTTTTTTTTTATGTTGAAACAAATTTTAACAGGAAAAAAGAAGACTAACTCATCTGAGTCATCTTTGGCATCTCATGACCAACAACAACAAGAACAGCAGAGCCAACAACCTCAACAGCAGCAGCAACAGGGTCAGCAGCAGAGACCCCAGGATCAGCAGCAGCTGCAGGGTAATCAAGGCCAACAGCAACCAAGTCTTCAGAGTCAACCGCGGCAGGCTTGGCAAGGCCAACAGAGGCAACAAGCACAACAGCAACAAAGACCACAGATTCAGCCACATCCTCAACAACAGCAGAGCCAGTTACAGCCAGAAAAACAAAAAGGTCGTGTTCGAGGTTGGGGACACATAAATGAAAAGGCTGAAAGACAACCAGGAGAAAGTATTGTACAGTCACAGGAACCTTCAGTTGAGCCATCCTCAGTGGTAATTTTGATTAACTTGTACAGTTATTATTTTATTTATTTACATAACTCAGTACAATATTTAATGTGGAAATATCTGGCATATAAGATGGAAAATAAAATTTTTTACAATTATTTATGGCAACATGGTCAACAGCAAAAACAGCAGGGCCAGCAGCAGAGACCACAGGTACAGCAGCAGCAGCAGGGTCAGCAAGCCCCACAACAAGGCCAGCAACAACGGCAACATGGTCAACAGCAGAGACCACAGGTACAGCAGCAGCAGCAGCAGGGTCAGCAGCAGAGATCCCAGGATCAGCAGCAGCTGCAGGGTAATCAAGGCCAACAGCAACCACGTCATCAGAGTCAACCGCAGCAGGCTTGGCAAGGCCAACAGAGGCAACAAGCACAACAACAGCAACAAAAACCACAGATTCAGCCACATTCTCAACAACAGCAGAGCCAGCTACAGCCAGAAAAACAGAAAGGTCGTGTTCGGGGTTGGGCACACATAAGTGAAAAGGCTGAAAGACAACCAGGAGAAAGTATTGTACAGTCACAGGAACCTTCAATTGGGACATCCTCAGTGGTAATTTTGATTAACTTGTACAGTTATTATTTTATTTATTTACATAACTCAGTACAATATTTAATGTGGAAATATCTGGCATATAAGATGGAAAACAATTATAATTATTTATGTCAAACATACTCTAACATATAAGAGAACAGATTTTAGATCACATGTAATATATTTGATCATTGGGTATACAAAGATCAATTTAAAATTCTTTCACAAGGAATTGTTGCAGTATTTTCTAAATATTTTAAATTTTGAGAACTAATATAAAATTATTTAAAATACATTGGAAATATTTATAGTTTTAAATCTTTATAATGTTGTAATCATTACTATTAAATTATATTATTGAGTAAAGCATCATGAATTTTACGTTTTGTAATAATTAAAAATATTAGAAAATTCTAAAGTCATAATACTTTTTTAGAGCCCAAGTGTTCAAGCACCTATTACTCCTATTCAGCAAACAACTGTTTCTCTACAGCAAAAATCATCTGTACCACAAACTACAACAGTCCAAGTATTTTGTTCAATACAAATTATTTTCTGATTCCTAAAAATATTCAAATATACTCATGAAACTTTTTCTTAGGTGACATCTCCAACAACTCAAATGTCTATGATGTCATTGTCAGACCTGAAAATTCCAATACGAAAAAATTCAAGTAAAGCTGGCACATTAGGACAGAAAATAGAAGTTCAGACAAACATGTTGGAAATCAAGTTTAATTCGAAATTCCCAGCAACACTTTACCACTATGATGTGGATATCACGCCCCCCAAAAAAAAATATTTATATAGAAAAGTATTTTTGGAAGCAATTAAAAAACTTTTTCCACAAAACACTCCAATTGTGCCCTTTGATGCAAGAAAAAATGCTTATACTGGAAAAAAGTTATCTATAACACAAGGGGGGGTATGTAACAATCATAAATTTGTATAAGTATTATTTGTGAAAAGCAGTTTTTATTTGACATAAGAGGCTTTTACTTTTTATTGTAGTCAAAATTTTATAAAAAGTTTTTTTTTTTCCTACAGGCAACTGTTCAAGTCACTGTAAAAGATGATGATAAGCGTGATAACACTTACAACGTGCAAATACAAGAAGTTAACCAAATTGATGCAAGATGGGTCAAAAATATAAGTGAAGGATTAGAATTAAATGAAGAAAACATTAATTGCATTCAAGCTTTGAATATCATTTTAAGTAATGGCTTAGCACATCAAACTTTTCCGGTATGTTAAATAATAGATTGCTAAAACTTTTAACAATTGTTTTTCATAATAAAATATCATTTTTTTTATAGTTGAAACGCTCATTTTTCATACCTCCGAGTAGAGCTACAAGTCTTGGTGGTGGCTTGGATTTGTGGATTGGCCTTTTTCAATCTGTGAATATAGGCTGGAAACCATTTCTTAACATAGATGGTAATCTTTTGAATTTATTATACCAGTTTATTTTATTTAATACGTAATAAATCAAAGGACTCTTATTATGTTTTCCCTCATTGCTAATTTAGCGTGTGTAGATAAATAATAAAATAATAATACTTTTTTCCTTATTATGTATATTAATCATTTTATTAGTATACTAGTTTTATTGGTATAATATTAATAGAACTTCTCGAAAAAAATCTGATCTCTATAGATAAATTCAAAACTAGGGGTTTTCCAGACCGAAGTGAATTATTTTAGAATTGTTTTTTCAAAATCCTTTGTACTTCAATATTACCTCAACTGGTTGGTTACTTTTTCGTTACTTCACATATCCATATTTTGATAATTATAACCCAGTCAGTAGTTAGCTAATTATTCAGTATTTTAGATTAACCGTTCCTAAATTACATATTTTTAATAACATGTAGATAATCAATAATATATTTCATGACATGTTAAAAGAATATTTTTCTTTTTCTCATCTATGCTCTTTAACTTTTTTTCGAAAAAAATAAATCTATAAATTTAAATTAATATAATTTAATCAAATTAATTTGCAAAAAATTTCACAACGCAATAAAATAAATCATATTTATATTATTTCAGTTTCTCATAAGGGTTTCTTCAAAGAACAGAGTTTAATGGATTTGGTAAAGGTCGTTTGTTTCGAACAGCCATCGCGTGGGCGACACCAGCCACCACCGCCTAATCCTCAAAGTATGAACCTCACTGTAGACGATATCCGTCGGAAGCATAGAGAAATTGAAGACACTATAGTCGATTTGCGAGTTTCGTTGAAGCTTAATAACATAAAGGAGCGCTCCCGACAAAAAATTCGTCGTTTAGCTCATACAACACCGGCTAATCATATATTTGATTTGACAGAAGATAATAGTTCAAGAAGAGTAACTGTACAGCAATATTATCTAGAAAAAAAAAGATATAAAGTACAGTACCCGCATTTACCGTGTGTTATTCTTCAGAATGATGCTCACGTACCACTCGAGGTAAATTAAAATTTTTATGTAAATTTCATATTATACAAGACAATATCATAAAGTACAAATTAACTTGACATTAAATTTTATAATTTTTAATATATATTAATATCACGGTAAATGTAATTTTTACAATTTATCTAAGGCAATTATTATTTATATAATGATTAAAATAACTATTATACATTAACGTCTAAAATATATGTTATCGTTTTTTTATAATAAATATATAATTTTATTTAAAATTTTGTGTAATTAATTTTATAATTTTTTAAGGTATGTTGGGTTGAAGTAGGTCAAACTACTGAAAATGAAGAGGTTGAAAAGAAGATTGTAACAAATATGATAAGAGAAGCTGCGACAAATACAACTAAACGAAAAGAGAAAATTATGAATACTGTAAGTTGAATCCGATTTTTAATCTTTTAATTAAATTTTATTCTGAAAATTGAAAAAAAAACACTATTATGATGAATATATATATATATATATATATATATAATGTAGAAGTTAATTTAAATAAATCTTTACGAATCACTTTATTTTTCCATAGTTCAATGCTATGCAGCAATACAGTGATCCATGTTTGAATGAATTTGATATTTCAATCAATGGTTTGTTTGAATCAGTACCGGCGCGAATTTTAGATCCTCCACAACTCTGTTATCGTGAAGATAAAGTAGTCAGAGTACAGAAAGGTGTATGGCGGTCATTGCAATTTAAAGAAACACGAGACATAATATCTGGTACTGGACTTTGGTCTATCCTGAATGTGGACAGATACGTAAAAACGAATATGCTACATAATCTCGCTAAGATATTTAGAGATGAAGGTAAAATAAGCAATTATATGTTGGAAAAAGAATAATATGGAATTTGATTAGAATATTTAATTGCACTTTTCTATTGCTTTAATTTTATCTATAATTCTGTTAATCTTTTAATTAAACTGTTAGTGTTTATATACTAAAATAATTCATACTTTTTGAAACAAAATAGAAAAATAGTACATTATGCATATACTATTTTTTGTTCGAAGTTTCGCGGTCTAGGCATTGAAATTTGTATTTCGCGTCCTCTTTGCAAGACGCGAAAAGTCATTACACAGCCTGAGGATAAAAAAAATTATAATTAAACATGTGTTATAGCGAGGCGAGTTGGAATGAACATTGGTGAGGTTAAGACTCCCTTTGAAGAAAACGTAAGAGCAACCGTACAAGATCTTAATGCGGTTCTCCATAAACTAAAAGGAAGTGGCGTTAGATTTGTAATTGTTATTATCCCAGATCAAAGACAAGTTTATGGTAATTATAAAATTGCCAGAAAATAATGAATTTTGCACTGAGCAATGTTGCATTTATTGTATTTATTTTTATATTTTTCCGTATTTACGTATTTTTTATTTTTTAGCTACTATTAAACAGGTCGCAGAATTGAATGTTGGAATTCTGACACAATGTATAAAAAGTAATACTTTAAATAGAAAAATTTTAGAGGGAGATATGTCGACAGTAAATAATATTTTACAAAAAGTAAATGCAAAGCTGAATGGTGTTAACCATTACTTTAATCCACGAACAAGGTATTTCATAAAATTTTGAAACTTAGTTTTAAACATATAGTACCTATTCTACAGAATGTTTTTCATAAAAAAATATACAGGTTACTTGTATTCTAATAAAAGAAAGAAATATTTACTTAAATCGCATGAAACATTGATGCCTTTTTAAAGATAAACTTAGCCATCGAATTCTATTACTTAGATAGTCTTATCCTGCTTTAGTTTACAAATTAAAAATGTCGATTAAAAATTTTTTAAGCCATAAGTATTAAGGTTATTTATGAATAAGGTATAACAATCATAATTTACAAATCATTAAAATCTATTGTTAGTTTTTAACTACTGCTACCACTATTATTAAAATATTTCTCGATTACATTGTGTTCTGGGATATTTTCTTTCAATATTACCAGTAGATTAATTGTATTACTTTGTAACCATCGATATTAATTATTAAAATTTGTATTCTAGAGTTTTCGAGATCACTTAATTTGAATATGAAGTCAAATTTAAAAAATTTAACCCATTAACGCCGAAGCGACCAAAACGTGACACATGCTTCTCACAACTGCAGTGAAAATCGAATTTGACTGATAAACTTTTTTATAGGTGTAAAAAGGGCTGAAGTTTTGGTCATTTTTGAACCCCTAGCAAAAACCTTATCAGTCAAATTCGACTTTCACCGCAGTTGTGAGAAGCGAATTCCACGTGTTGGTCGCTTCGGTGTTAATGGGTTAAGATTTATTATTTAAGCAATTTGATTACATTTTTAAGTTATGTCCGGCATATTAGAGCCGCTATTTTAAATTTTCAAAATCATTTAACGAATGCATTCTTATCACAAATTTATCCATTTTAAATTAACAGCATTGAAAATTGCAAAATTATTAAAAAGAAAATTATTTTCTTGAACCGTAAGAGAATAAACTGTAGGTTGTAAATAGATTTTACGTTTAGCTAAATTAAAAAATTCGTATAAAATTGTTATAAAAATAATTGTAGATTAAAATATTAACAGTTTTATTTTTTGTATACAGTCGTCCGAAATGTTTAGAAATACCATGTATGATCGTGGGTGCAGATGTCACTCATCCATCGCCTAAAGCCCAATCAATACCATCTATTGCAGCAGTGAGTAACTGACATTAAATGTGTAACAAAATAAAATCTTCAGAAATAATAATTTATAAACTATTTACTTTTAGGTTGTTGCTAGTCAAGATCCAAACGCTCAATTCCGTTATAACGTGCAAATTCGATTACAACCACCAAGAAAAGAAACAATCGTACATTTACAAGAGATTATAAAAATTCAATTACAGACATTTTATCAAGCAACAGGACACAAACCCATGCACATAATTTTTTATCGGTAAATATGTTAATCCTTTTCTAATCATAATAAAAAAGGTTCGTAGCCAACAGATAAATATCGACATATTTTTTAGTGATGGAGTTGGTGAGGGTCATTTCCGCGAAATTATGATGGAGGAGATCATGGCAATTAGAAGAGCTTGTGTTAACATTCAATCTGATGGTCAATACAAGCCTCCTATTACCTTTTTAGTAGTACAAAAACGTCACCACACGAGACTATTCCCGACAAGAGAACAAGATTCAGATGATAGAAATTTTAACGTTAAAGCTGGTACAATTGTTGACACAGTTATCACACATCCGTCACAAAGAGATTTTTATCTTGTTTCTCATGCAAGCATCCAGGTATTTAAAATTTCCTTATACGGTAACTATTGCGATGATTGCATTAACTAAAAAAGTACTTGTGTTCTCTTTTCTTATTTTCTTACGAATTTTGAACAATTAAAAACGGTATTGTTTTTTTTTTGCTATAGAAATCATTAGAAAGATATGCACGTTTTTTTTAATTTTCTTCTATCCTAATTTATATTTGTATTTTTCTTAATATACGAGCTGAAAAAATTTGCAATGCTACTTGGTTATTGTAAAAGTTATAGTTGATTTTGCATAACTAATTTTTTAAGGTTTGTGCGTGCGCGTACGAAGGATTGTATGAAAAATAATATGCGATCTACATAATAAATAAAATTATGATTATTTATGTCTATGAAGAACACACGTAATGTGGACCTGTGTAAAATATATCAGAACTTTACACTTTAAGAGATCCGGGTTTATGTAACTTCGGGCTATACCACAAACAATAAAATAATCGGAGTCGTGACGATTGATCTCGATGCGGCCGCGTACTAACCGCGTACAATAACGAACATAAGTGAGCTACATTTCTTAAACATATTTTTAATTTAAAAGTTCGTTTTTTCAGTTTGAAGAATTTCAAAAAATGGAAATGATAAAAGAAAAACTAAGTATAGTAAAAAAAAGTAATAACTGAAAAGAGAAAAAGACACTAATAATTTTTTCACATGTTGTCGTCCTAAGAATGTATTTTATTCAAACGTTAATTTCCATTTTTTATTTTTTGTGAATACAGGGCACAGCAAGACCAACCAAGTACAGATGTTTATGGGATGATTTAGACATGTCCGAAGATGCAATCGAACAGCTAACTTATTACTTGTGTCACATGTTTTCACGTTGTTCGAGGTCTGTCAGCTATCCAGCCCCGACGTACTATGCTCATCTTGCAGCTTTTCGCGCAAGGCACCTTATTTCGAAGTAAGATTATTATTGTTTTTATTTATTTATTTTTTATAAGTGAATGGCGTATTTTGCTATAAGAGTCTTAAAACTAATTATTAAAATTTTATAATGTACATAAAAAAATTCTTCGGGAATTCTTTGTAAAAGAAGATGGTTTAGATTATAAGTTAATATCTAGGGGATGCCGCCCTATATAATATATTATAGTGTATACTAATCTTCTTGTTTATCGACGAAACATGTAAAAATGATTAATAGAAAAAAGAATAGGGATTAGTGTCTTGAACTAATTCAGTTGCCCTGTGTACTTTAGTAATATACCGTTCTACAAAGTTTAAGGCTAAAAATACTTCGACATCTTTGTTTATTCTTTGCACGGAATTTCGTTAATTTTTCTTAATTTTTTTTTCAAGAATGAACAAAGGTGTCTCGCCTTGAAACGAAGTACAATAAACAAAGTATTTTGCCTTGAACCTATCAAGAAAGATATATCACTGAATTGCGCGTAAGGCAATTGAATTTGTTCAAGACGTAAAGCGCTGTTCCTTTTTTATGTTAATCATTTTTACATGTTCAAAAAAGGGATAAGGACTCAGAGTTCAATATAACCCGCGCATTACTATACAAATACAGTCATCAGAAAAAGGCGCAGAAAGCAGGGCGCTATTTTTGGTACCGTAAAACCATAAAAAATAAAAGAAAAGAGAAATAAATATAATAAATAAAATAAATAAATAAAATAAATAAATAAAAATGCAGAATGTCATAAGATATGTACAATGGCTGTTAATCCTATATACAAAAAAAAGATGGACTTGAGATTGTCACCTCTAATGTTTGTGATTGGTCGATTTAAAATGGTCATGTAAAGTTTGATTGACCGACGATAGGGCGCGCGAAGCGCGCATTGACCTGTTTCGCTCGAGAGGCACGTAGAGAGGACCTCTCGAGGGAACGAAGGAAAAGATGATTGGAAGGTATCGGAGAATGTTACTGAGTTGAGATGTAATTCGGTAAAGGTAGAGATGAGCGTTTCGTCCCCGGGTTACCATCTGGACTCATCAGTAAGGCTGCGATGGTAACCCGTGCCTTAGATGCGGTGGATATCTGTGTTGAACCTCGAAGCCTATATATAGTAATCGAGACGCGTTCCGGTCACTTGCAAGCTTGAAGGATCTGCACACACTCTAGCGGCTGCGGGGCGGAGTCGTGAACCGCCACAGACCCTTCTAGTACCTACACTGAAAAAAATTTAGCACGGCGTCTGTTTTCATCACAGTTTGTCAGCGCCCCCTTTTCTACGTGCGTCAGACCACCCACTTTTGGCACAGCGTTTGAACGTAAACTATGCTAATCTAACCTCTTCTGGGACACTCATGCATGTTTTGTAATCTTGTAAAAGATATAAGATTATATAATTTTAGGTATTAAAGAATAATTTGTATAATATAAAAATGCTTTATTAGTATAAAAAATAGAATATAATTACAAATAAATACATATTAATTACAATATGTGTGGGACGTTAATAGAACGGATGTTATTTATTACAAAAAATGTAGCAGGGGCTATTATCGGCAAATCATTATACGATATAATTTGATTTTGTAGATGTTTATCAGCTATATAGCTGTGACGATCATAGTCGAAAGTCGTTACTTGAAAAATAGAGACGTAAAAATAAATTTCATCTTCTACAAAAATTATACCTATTTAAACTTTAAACCGTCGGGCCCGCCAAGTATTTATGGGAGAATGGAGGACCACCCCTGCTAGAGCAGCTCTAGACTTTTCTTGTCCCCACAAAATGCGTAATATTATAGAAAGTTCAACGTTGAAGGATGTGTTGGTAACTATGTAATTTTTCGTAAATATCTGAAAAAAATTCTTATGAATTTTAGAAATAAAACGAAGGCCTAAAAGTTATTAAAATAAGTTTTGCCTACACTAACGTAAAGTGCGTAGGTTCTATAAGGTTTTGTAGGAGTATGTGAACTATTGCGCCTCTTATTAGGTGTTAAGTAGTACCTTATGCCCGCTGCCTGAATATTTTTGAAGTTACAATGTGGGCGTAAAATGTAATTTTACACGCAATAAGATACGAAAAGTTGTATTATGTCAGTGAAGTTAACTTATGGGTATACTTGACTACAATAAATTGATTTCAGTACTTACTTGTGTTTAATTTATATAGAAGGATGAACAAATTTGAATGTATTTTTGAGAACAGTCATACAGTTGTTTCGGTGAGTTGTTTGCATTACTTGGCTATCGATAATTGATTTCACAACTTTCGTTTGTTTCATTTGCAGTAAAAAATTTGAATGTATATCCACTTAGGTTAGATATAATTTCTTCAGCATATTATTAACAACACACTATTTCTTGTATAGTCATGAAAAAATTATTTCAATTTGTAGAGAGGTCTTATTGAATAGATGAGATTAGGAGAGA
>JAYJLV010113273.1:0-11120 GCA_036873485.1 Torymus texanus | reverse complement strand
CAAATTGCCATAAAAAATGGTAAATTTTCCCATAATTTTAAGTAAAATTTTCTATCAAATTTTTTTCCGTGTACTTATTACCCCCTCCTCCATACTCTGTTTTTATTAATTACGCTGTATGACAAAAAAAAAGTTTTATCCTGAGTCCTTTATTTCCTACTTTGATCTCGCAAACAAAGTAAAAGTTCGATCTGAAAATCCGAGCCCAAAATAAGACCGCGTATAAGAACTCAGCAGATTTTCCACTGTTCTCGATTACAAAAAAAAAATTTCGTTGAATACAAATAATATTAAACAATACAACATATATTCTTATTATGTACATCACAGCATACATACCAATTAGCTGCTATTCAACCCGATAGAAAAAAAACCTCTATAATTATGTTTCTAGAGCAATTTAACGTAACTTAAAATTTTACTATTACACAAAGCTTCCTTTACTATATTCCCCTCGACAATAACACCTCATTTACCATTATACACAACTGCACCAATACAGTTCAGAAGTCAATTAGCGCTTACTCTCCGACAAATCACTATATTGACAAAACTCATCTCGTACATCGACGTTGGTCCATCATTACCAATCACATCACCTCTCGCTATCGTCTATTAGCGCAACTCATTATCCCAAATCAGCAACCCTTTGTGTCACCCTCACTCTCTCCATCCTAATTCTATCATACCTCCATTCCAGAAAAATCTCACTATACTACATTATCACGTGCCATTAGCAGCATCTAACATAGTTTCTTTGAACTATATACTCTACTCTTACTACTCACGAAGAAGAAGAAGAAGAAGAACAAGAAGAACCTCATGCACGCGCTCGAGCGTATGTACGTATAAATGCTGTTGTACAAGTGTAGAGAATTTTTCCAGCCTCTGTTAATGACTTGGAAAAGCGAGCATGCGCGCGCGCACGTTCTAATTAATGTATATCGCGGAGAATGAGAAAGAGAGAAAGAGAGAGAGAAGGCTAAGATGCCGCCGGTCCTTCATTAACGTACCTGTGCATGTCTGTATGTAGGTACGTACTACTGTTTTAAAAGGCGATGGAGTGCTGAAGTTTTGTTATATATATATACATACTGAGTACGAGGTTTAATTACACGCGATAAAGCTTACGCGCTCGCGCTAAAGGTTTAGCGAACAAATGATGCGTATATGGAGTTTTATAATTCGTCGGTACGCTGAGTGTAATTAATTTTTGTTGCCGACACAAGATATAGGCTAGCTTAATTAAGCGCAGCGGTATCTACGTTGTTTTCGTACAGGCGCGAAATTTTAATGCAATTTCGTCGTCTCGGACGTACAATACCGTAGTCGCCGGCTTTGATAAATGCGAATTTTCCGATATGATGAACAGACGCGAATGAGTGATGGGATACTGAAAAGTATAATGGAAGTGTATAATATAGTTTCAGTATATATAGAGAAATACGTATGTGTGTATGTATATATATATTTATATTTATCTGCATTATAGCTTTTTCTTTCGAAAGAGTTTTCGCGAAGACTGACAGAGAAGTTCTTCGACAGCTGACTTTCTGATATACATATATACATAGTCGACTTATATATATATACACACCTCTAAAACGCCAATACGCATTTTACTTCGACGCTCACATTTTACCTTCTTTTTCGCAAAGGCTTTGTACTTCGGTATATTTTATCTTCCTACGGACGTAAAGTCTTGAACGTGTAAGTTCCCGTAACCACGTTTCAATAGAATCTGAGAATCACTTCGTTTTTTTTGCGAGCTTTTGCCTCACACACCGATGTTTCGAAACGCCTGACAAAGCGATGAAACGTTTTATAGTATACATACTGTGCAAACAAAAAAAAAGCACTTTGCAGAAACCAAAGTTCTTTTTTTTTTAGAGCTTTGCAAATGGAGAATGTGTAAGGTATAGGTACAAACGAAGTTATTCGACTCGTAACTTACTGTTATTTGGCAGTAAGATTATAGTATACTGTGGATATATGTATAAAGTTTTCTTTTTATGAAGAGACTATTGTTACCTGAATTTTTACTCGTGTGAGTGTGTGTGTGTGTGTGTGTGTGTGTGTGTATATATATATATATATATATATATATCTCTCTCTCTGGGTTAAAACGCTACAGCCTTCGATTTTCCCCGTCAATATATACCGCCGATAAGTGGCGCACTTTTGAGATTATCGCGGTACACACGTGTTAAGTATGAGGTAGATCGAAGGCCTCGATAATACACTGATATGCCATTGATAGTATATATGAGGCGTTTCACGTCAACTCTCCAAGTGCGGCGCGGCATCGTACTGTTTTCAGTTCGTGTTAAAATTTATTTTGGAAAACAGATTTACTTTTTTAGGTACAATTTAGCCTTTCCATCACGATCTGAAACTTCCGCGCTGGGAGAATTAACGTGAAACGCCCCATATATACATATACATGTGAACGGTCTGAAATAATCGGTCTTGCAATATTTATCCGGCTTAATGCTCAAAACCATTTTTCATTGAAAAAATTGACATTTTCGTACTGAGAACATGTAATTCATTATTGCAATAATTAACCATAATGTTAGTTTAGTTACGATCAAGAAATAATTCATTAGATGGATATAGTAATCAACTTCAATTTTTTAGACGTATGAAATCTCACAATACACCAGCATATTATCTTTGCACCAAGCAAACAGTTAAACATCATCATAGACAATAGAATAATATAATGTTAATTCTTGAATTCTCGAACAATACGTTCTATAACCAGCAAATACGTGGAATTCTAACCGTACAATTTTTATTTTCTTCGTGTACAAATTAGTACTACTCAAAAGGAAAAAACAATTTCTAATTACCTTAATGCAATCTACCACGCGCGCGCTTTAAAAATTAATCCCAGGAAAATACTCCGCGCCCATCAAAATTCTACTCCTCCCCAGCAACGCCCACGTTATTAATGAGTCCGTCACCGAATTTATAAAAAGAAAAAATTCCGACACTCCCTACTCAGCTGCAAAACAATTTTACCCTGTATATAATAATAATAACTATATTTACATCAACGCATATACATATATACTCACATATACGCTTATGTGAAAACGACGCGGCTAATTGATTAAAGTCTCTCTCTCTCTCTCTCTCTCTCTCTCGTGCGCGCTCTTTTCGTCGCAAGTGAAAACTCCCCCTCGTATGTAATTGAGACGAATGCGACGAGGGTAAAGAGTAAGAGACGAGGAAACTATTAATTTCGCGTCGGTAGCACTTAAAGACAGCCACGTTTTTCACGGTTGAGAGGAGAACACGAGTGATATTTTTCCCCGTGTTTTTTAGCTTGATAAACAGGTGGGAATTATACTGTTATATGGACGTGAGTGTGTAAGATATATATACTACACTGCTTCTCGATTTTTAATTAGATGCGAGGATTGCGATCTCGTGTGAGATTATGACATCGTAGATATTTTTAAAATGTGACATAGCAATGTATAATGTAGCTTTTTTTATTCATCGGTGGTTTCTTATGATTGATAACAGTAATATAACATACTTGATAAATACGAATAAATTAATCCTAAAACAAAACTCAATGTCTACGAATGATTATTTATTCACCACCACAACGACGAAATTCCATATATTATCCATATACATATATGTACCATATATTATCGTAAAACAACTACGAAAGTGTATACATATATACTCGTAACTATATATATATATATATATATATACACACACACACGATTAAGGAAAACCAATTCGATAACACCACGTGCACCGAAATAACCGATTCTCTCGACTTACGTAATAACCCTCCCCCAAGTCTCAACATCTTCAATTTGCTCGAACTTGACCCCATCGCCGTACCCATTCTCCGTCTAATCCTCTATATCTACCCACCCACATATATATATATATATATATAGTATACTACTACTACCCGATTCTCTCCAACCCATCGGGTCAATATTTTTCCCTATTCAATCAGCGCAACTCTGACACTTGAAACTTCCTGCTCTAGTGTGCAACCACACCGTTTGCCACATCCGATATATACATCCATTATGCATTTCGATTCTCTTGTCTCTATGTATGTATATGTATAAATAGCAGTACCATCTGGTAGTACACTTTTGCTTATATACAGATCCCATTATTTGAAAGCTGCAGCTAGCATGCAAAGATTAAGAAAGGTAAACTCAATGCAAAATATGTATCCATTGGTTGCCTTCGGTGCTGAAACTATGCTTACTTAGTAAAAAGAAGGAGAATCTGTAGCTTGGTTTGATTGATTCGGCACTCTGCCTGATTGACTCTCGATCGTGTAGTGTAGATATAGGTGTATATGTATATAGATATACGTGCGGAGTACACCGTTTCTACAGGTATGTGTATATGTGTACACAGTTCGAAGGTTTCACATGGTCAGTTTATGGGTGTACCGTAAATCGGCGCCTTTTCAAAGCAATGCCTGTTGAAATTGTATGGGAGGATTCTGAAGCGATTTCATTTGCGTTTAATACGAAGAACGGTTCGTATGTATACGCGATGGCAGGTGTACTGGTAAAATTGATATTTTACTTTTTTTGGAAGACAAATACAACTGGGATATATATATATACTATGGCTGTTTGGAGAGTTACAATGTAACGGTATGGAATGTTATTTGTTTGTTTTCTAAATAAATGAAAATATTTATTTTTTCGTAAACGGTTTTCAGAAATTTTTCCTTTCTTTTTCGTAGTTTCATAATTGTTATGAAAAATAAAAAGAAAAAAACGCAATTTTACTAAATTAGATTATTAACTCGTGTGGTTCCGTATACAGCTACTATTTTCCATTTCGCTCTTACGGTTATCGTATAACCGACGAAATTTTACTAGAAAAGCCTGACTAAGTGCTGTGCATTATAGCACGAGTACCATACACAATAACAATATATTTTAGAAAAACATTTTCAAAATAATTATATATTCCTTCGTGGAGTTTCGGAAAATCATATAAATCACTGGTATACACGTGTCATATGTTAGCTCCTACCACTTGTTACTGTTAAACTCAAGGCTTATCATGAAACGGAGTAGGTATACATAAGAGTATACTCTACCGGCGTAGTGCTACTTAGTTTGATTTAGTGGTTACACGGTAATAAATACTTCCCTCGTTTTAGTATATACAATATTAAATTAACATGCCCGAAAAGTACTCATATACGCACTCTTAATAACCTTCGTTTAATTATTTCCCGAAATATATAATATGTGAATAAATCCAATATACCTTCCACAAAACGAGATGTAATCGTTTTTACACGGCAATTAAGTTACACAATAACACGATACTTCTTTTCCAGGCCGGTAACCCAGTTATATAATAACCTCAACCTGCGCACAGAATTAATCCCTCACATAATATAAGTATATTATACAGAAAAAAAATATCCAGCAGCAACCTCCGTACAAAACAAACATACCCGCGCGTACTTAATGCCCAATTAAACGACGATCTCCTCCTTAATTACCACAATTAAATATCGCGCAATTTCATAATTATACTACTACAGCCAAAACAAAAGCCTCTCTCTCTCTCTTCCTCCTTTAAAAATCCACATTAAACTATCGCCTCGCGAGCTGAAGGGGGTCGACAACGCAACAGCCACTATCGCTTTTACGGCCGAACAATTACTCTGCGGCATACGCGCATGAAGCAAGCAAACAACATGGGCATGTGCGCATCACGCACGTGTGCACAACACGTCGTGGGTATATACAGAGAGTTAAAGTTTATATATACAAGCACTGAATAAACATACTCGGCGCGATTTTTTCGTTAACTATGTGTATGGATGTAGTGTATTGAAGTATAGTGCTGAGGTGGTAGGTTACGTATAACTGCGTGTGTGTAAATGGGTGAGGTAAGTGTGTAAGAGTTAGAGGAGAATATGTATAGCGACGTGGTTTGGAGCTAATTAGAGGGTAGCGAAGGTGCATGTATATATATGTGGTGGGACGGATTTTGTGATTAATATATTATATGGGCGAGAGTATATGTGAGATCACGGTTGAAGCTCGTTATTATATGTCGTATAGAGTGCAGCCATGTTGGAGAATGTCGAGAGGGTTTCTTTTTAATTTTGAATAATTAGAGTGCGAGTGGTTGGATGATGTTAATGTAACAAAGCGAACATTGGTTTACGTTATTTAAGAAGTATATTATTTTGGTGAAAATTGAAATATTAGGGTTTCTATTTGTTTGAGTATAAAAATAATGGTGTTAAAATATGCGACGATGATTTTAACTTCATGCGATACTTTTTAAAATCTAGTTATATTTAATAAATCCATATTTTTGATCGACCAACATGTCGCAGTTTTATTCTCTATGTTCGTTTACAAAATGTCATTGTATTTATTCATTTGAATCGCAGTAAAACGTACACAAAATATTACGTAAATATGTAACGAATTCACCGCGGAAAATTCACGTACTCTTTCCCAAAGTGGATATAAATTTTAGATACACTTTTCGAGTCTAATTTTTTCTACTCTTTGTACGATATAATATGGTATAGAAGAAAAAACATGCACAATTTAAAAAGTTTTTATGACATGCTTTTTTCAAAGATTAAATATTTTCAAAACGATGCGATAAAAGCCTACTTTTTAGATTTGTTGTCATTTCCAATAGAAAACAACTAAGAAAAACTAGCTTTTTATGTGTTTCTTTTATCAAAATTAAAAAATGTTGATTTCTTCGAACGTGCTGATCGTTTAAAGTTGAGCTTCGAGAAGACATAAAACACGCTTGAATCTCGGGTTGTGTACGATTTTCGTATTCTAGTACCTTTTCGACGCTCAACTTTAAACAATCATAAAACAACAATTTTTTAATTTCGAAAAAAGCAAATAAATCTGGAGTTTTCTCTAGTTATATTTTATTGTTATATAAAGAAGAACCATAACTTATTTAATTATACACGATTTTTCACCTATATACTATATCATACAAAGAGTAGAAAAAAAACAGGCTCGGAAGTATGTTACAAAAGAAATTTATACCAACTTCACACACCTCACTCACCTCACACACACCAAATACGTCAAATCCAATCTAACCCTACCACTTTCACAGTCAATCTCCAAAAATCCACACAGCGCACTTCCGTATACATCTATCTCTATATATCTATTCGTCCGAAGAATACCACGAATCTTATTTAATTGCAAATTCCAACGCGTCCCACCGCTCACGACGGCTGTCTAATCTCCGCTCTCCTTTCTCGCGCCTGCGTAGCCTCGTAAAAAAAAAACTCCTAGAAAAGAAGAAGAAAAAAAAAGAAATCACGCGCGTCGACACGTACGTATATATATAGAGTCGATAGAATCCCCATCAACCAAGGGAATTACAATTCGATTCTCTGTGGCAGTTGCTTTATAGCAGAGGAACGCAAATGACAGCGAGCGCGGATATGGAAACCGAATCGAACGTAATATAAGGCAAGAGAAGAGTCGCAAACACAGAAAGAGGAAGAGATCAAAGCCGCCATTATGCGGTTGCATTTTGCGCGTGAGCTTTCAACACAATAATATCATTCTTCTCTCCAGTATGCGCTACGATTTACGAAGACAAAGGAACGAGAGCTTATAGTGTTTTTTTTTCGTCATTGCGCGTCAGGATTAATCGTCGCGCCAGAGGCTTCGAATTCACGCGAAGGTAATTTATGGACGCTGCAGTTATGCTAGGCGTTTCGCAATCTCTCTTGTCTCTCACGCCACCGACAACAGAACCAACGTCCTGGCATTTCGTCCCCGTCGCCATCGTCGTCGTCGTCGTCGTTGCGTGTATATATATACGTGTATAGAGGCGGCAAGGGTGAATAATAAAATACGGAGAGTGAGAGAACGCAAGTGGCAATTCCAAGTCGTTTCAATTAAGCGAATTCATAATTATTCGAGAGAGAGAGAGAGAGAAAGTTTGGTGAGAGAGCACGCTGGTGAATGGGAAAGTCGCAAGGAGCAATTACTTAGTAATTTTATTTAATGGAATCAATATTCTTGAGTATTGGGGATGAAGAGGAGAGAGATGAAGAGGGGAGAAAGTTGATTGAATTTGGTGATTTCTTTGGGAACGGATGAATGAAAGACATGCCAGAGGAATTCGCGTGCTGGTGTGAGAGCGTGGAAAATGCTACTGCTATCGAGCGATTTAGTTTTTGTGTCTATTAATAGGGGAACGTGTGAGCTTACGGAGAGAATTTTCCGGTGGAAATTATACCACGAAATTTACGTGCGATATGAGGGATGAATACTTTATTCATTTTTTTCTTAATTTTTGCTATTACCTAAGGAAATTTTGAAACACATTTTCGAATATTTATATTGTTTTTGCATTTAATAAATCTTGAATTGATTTTTAGAGAAATTAGAAATTTTTTAATCGACGGTTTATGCCACTAATGTCTCTGAGCAAGTATATCGTTTATAGCAACTATCAAAATTTCAAGTGTATCTTTATAGGTATATCAAAAATTTTAATGCATCGTAAATTCTATTGCTTTATACATTTTAGCATTAAAACGAATAGTCGACCAAGTTTATTATTTATAACAATAAATACAAAAAAAAATTATTAAAATTTATGTTTCAGCTATTTTTCTATTTTCGCCAGCTCGTGTCTTCTACACATCCTTTCGTTCATCTCTTATAACAAATATTCTACTTATACAATCAAATAACCTTTACAAAACAAAGTAGTTTATATCTAGGACTATAACGAGAAATTTTTCCCGTTTTGAATTTAAAGTACCTCTTCATTCTCTTTAAAGTCTAAGATATTTTGTTCAATCTTCAACCAATAATAAATAAAAAAAACAACTCCTACCATAATTACCCCAAAAATAAAGACTTCTTCTCTCTGCATTCATGCATCATCGATCTATTCACAAACCTCTTCAAAATCATCGTACACACAATCTCCACGATCTCTTTGTCTTTAACGCAGAATCGAAACCGTCTTCATCTTCTCTTTCCTCTCCACCCCAAAAAAAAAACCTCGTCCACTTCCTCCCCCGCGGCATAGCAAAAAAGCCAGAACCAAAAACTTCCCTTCTTATTGTCCCCGAAAAAAACGTCGTATTGATAAAGACGTTCATCCCTTCTATCTCACTCGCATTTGTCTTACCGCCTTCTCCTCTTCGCCTCTCGAGACGCGTTAATATAGGTCAAGCCTTTTCCAAGATGCGAGCTTGCGCGCTTGCTTGCTTGCGCGTCGGCGAACAAGTCAAATCAAAGTTTCGATTTTGTCTTGTGCCAGAGAAGAAGAAGAAGAAGAAGAAGAAGGAGAGTCAAACGCTGTGGTTCGTGTGTGTGTGTGTGCGTGCGCTTTTTCCTAAATTAAAGCGAGTGAAAGAAGAAGAAGAAGAAGAAGAAGAGATGTATTCTTATTGAGTTCAGTGGTGAACGCGCATGCTGCGGTCGAGAGATATAAGTCGCAAGTTAAATCGAAATTTCAGTTTGAGTTTATAGTTTGAATTGCGAAGAATATCTCGGTTATATGAGAGAATTTTATAAGTTAAAAGGTGGCTGTATGTGTATATATATATTGGGGAGGATATATATTTAGGTTGATTTTTTTATTGATCAATGGAAGAAATTTTTCGACCACCCTGTTAGAAAGTTTTAGGTAAAGTTGAATTTCATTTTATTGGAAAATATTGCTCGGGAAATTTTGTAGTTTTCGAACTAATAAAAAACTTGACTCACTCTCATGGTGCCAAATAATATGTTGTCTTCCAAATGAGATTCCTTACTTTATAGTGCGTTGTACAAGAATGGAATAAGGTTCAACAGATTTTTTAGCACAAGACTGTCACAATAATTATGCATGCGGAAGAAAATTTTGTAGTAAAAATTACTGTATTTCAGTGATTACCAACATTACCGCAAGTTATAGTAAAAATTGCTAGAAAAATAGTATACATTATTAAAATGTTACTACATATTGTACAATAGTAATTTTCACGTAATAATATAAATCTGTCTCTCATTTACGATCGAATAAACAGTAATTATTACTGTAAAATATCTTTTTCCACGACATATGTATAATCTAAAATGTAAAAAAAATTTATTAAAAAAAAAAAGTCATCCAACAAAATATCATCCGTACTGAATGACAAAACACAGCAGTCATCTCTCCTCTCACGGTATAATACATACAACCGCATATTCATACCACACTCATCAATTATACACCAAACCTCTATGTCTGTCCTCCTTCAAAAGATTTTTTAATTTCATAACCCCGCGTTATAAATCCTCGTATAAACCGCGGCTGCGTCGGACACCACTTATATACGTATATGAAACATCACACGAATAAGTGACCCACCCCCGCGCTTTTACCATCAATAAAACGAGGTTCGAATTACCAGAGGACGAAAAGATTCAATTCGCCTGTCGTCATAATTCGTAACGGGACCAATAAGCTTGCGACGTCCCCGTTATACACATAATAACGTTTTATTTCGTTGGCAACGCGTGGGCTCGATCAATCAAGTTGACTACTGCATATTATGCAAATTGTGATTTCCGGTGTACGCGTAGTCTCGCCGGTATTGAGAGAGAGACAACTGTGCGCAAGCTGCATCGGAGACTACGAAGGACGTACGAAGAGGCTCTTGAGAATGTTAATGCACGTGTGCTTAGGTGGTTAAAGGGTAGGGAGATTGAAGGGGATGGATCTTTAAGTTTTTGGTTGTTTCGATGATGATTGGTCAGTATGGAGAGAGATTGGTTGCCATTTTTTTGTGATATGCAAAGTTTTTCGTCGAGTGTTTGTTATACCTTGTTAACCTATGCTGTTTTTATTTTTGGTAAATGTGACTTAACGTGTTTATTACAGTTTAAGAAAATGTTGCAGCGACAATTTATTTATACACTTGTAAACATTTTAGTCTAAATCTTATATTTTGTTTTCTATTACAGCGGTCCGTGGCTCAGTTGGTTAAGGCGCACGCCTTACTAGCGGAAACTCGGCCGCTCAAGGGGTCAAGGGTTCGATTCCCGGTGAAATCACTCGGATTTTTTTTCTGAGTGTTTTTCAACGGGAAAAGT
>JAYJLV010113262.1:0-11120 GCA_036873485.1 Torymus texanus | reverse complement strand
TTTTTCTCAATTTGATTGACACTTTCTTCATTCATGCAATTTATTATCACAGTATCTTTGCTTTTGGTGATAATATTTTTTGTTTGGATAGATTTATCACTAGTTAAGTAATTCCACACAGTATTTTCAATGTCTGTATTGTCATTGCTGTTTGTTTTTTTAATAATTAATTTAGGCACTTTTTGGCATTTGGTTTAATGTAATTTTGGTTGAATGCATTAGCATATGTTTTTATCACAAATTTTTCATTTTTGTTGTGTTTGTTTTCTTTTTCTTTGGTTAACAATTTGTTTAATAATTAATTTTTTTCTTGCACTTCGTTGTATAATGCTTTTAGTAGTTTGTTTTCGATTTTCAATATTTCAATTTCAGTGAGGTCTTCATGAATAGATTCATTCACTGTTTTTCCTTTGCTTAATTCTATTTCTGGATCTAGTTCTAATAAGATCTCTTGCTTTAACAGTTCTCTGTCTTCACTCTTGTATTGCGCTATGAAATTTGCCACCTGTTCGTTCAGCTGTTCTCCATATGGCACGGTTGAGGTTAGGGCGAAGCTCGGGTGCTCCTGGCAGATGATGAAAGAGCTGCTTATGAATTTTATGGGAATACCATAGTTGTATTTTGTCACTACTTCGTTTGTATGTTGAAGATCACCACATAAAACACACACTACTGCACCTACTTTTTTGGTTGAATGGCATTTATAGTATTTGTTTAGCGGAGCATCGGACGGTTCTTTACTTCTCGCCGCCATGTTGGCGACGTAGATTTTTACCGCTAGTCAACGCCTACAGCAGAGAGCAGCGCCCGCTCTCACCGCTGCATTTATTATTACTACTGGTTATTTATTACTGTTTTACTGTATTACTTTACTTATTATTACTGTTATTATTACTACTACTGCACAATCATTCACCCGCTTTTATATATTATTTTATTTTATATTTTTACTTTATTATTATCGCTCGTTAAACTTTATTTTGTATTTTACCGCACATGTATATTTCTTTAAGCACCAGACGGGGTTATACCCCAAGGTGTCAATAAACGAATCAATCAATCAATCAATCTCTCTCTTTCTGTCGTTCCTCTTATCCTCCCTCACACATCTATGTAACTCTGTACCAAGAACTTTAGTGACAGCTTAAACAATACGTTCTTTAAATAAAAAATACTTTTATTTCATGACTGTACAAATATTATTTGTTCATATAGTGACAAAGTCACTTTAGCCTCGTCATCTTCGTCGATGAGGCCAATGTTTCGGTGCCGACGCCATTTTGAGATACGCCAAGGAAGACGCTGTGATACGTATAACACACACATTTAACACTCGTGAGGGCATAGAGTAGATCGAACGGGTCAAGAAAAGCATACGTCAGAGTCGGCTACACGCATCACGGTGGTAGCGCGGTGCGGCAGGGAGGGTGGGGGGCGGGAGGTGGACGACCGCGTAGCACGGGTAATACGTACAAGGGATTGCCGCGCCGTCGAATGCGCTGACTGCCGCAGAGTACGTAAGGATCGTAGAAACCGATCCGCACAAGAGTTTCGAAATATCGGTGGCGCGGGCCTTGCTACTGTCACTGACGTACAATGATAGTACATTACGTGCGTAGAAGGCTGAAGCGGATGCTTTAATAGGGTTCAGCGACAGGCGCATACGTTACGTAGAGAGTCAAGTTTGCCTGCTTCTCCCCCCTTTGATAGCAATGGATGATACCAAATGATTTCTAGGATTGGGACCGGAAGCGATGGTTGATTGTCCCTGGAGGATTCATGTACAATAGGATAGTTAGCTCCCGATCTTGAAGGAAGATGCGAGGTGATGAGACACGACAATATTGTAGAGACGCTCTCACGTATTTTAGCTACCGCAAAAAGTAGATTAATAGTTGAGTATATTACCGTTAATAGTGCCTTGTTGAGTGTGACCCCGCCGAGATGAAGTGATATAGAAAAATTGTAAGTTACCGCCATTTCCAACAGTTAGCAAATTCAAGATAGAATAGTGTGGTGCGTGGGTATGGGTAGTAGCTCGAGGTCTTTTGCAGGTATTCCATTGGATGCTACAGGCTGGAACAAGCTCTCGTGGCGGTGATAGTAGGACTTTTGATGTGGGTTTTAGAAAACTAACGGAGCAACCTCGCAGAGGGTCTAATCGGCAAATTTAGTACCTTTGAACTGTGGCATAGAACAACAGTGTTAGTTGCAACATTCATGACCCCCCGTTTGAGATAACAGTAAGCCGCAGATGAGAGTAAAGTAAATAAACGAGTAGTTGTATACAATTCTCATGAATTCCAGCTATAATGTTATAATATCGTTGATAAAATTTTTTACGAAAGTATAAAATAAGGCAATTATAAGTTGTTTCTGTCTTTCTCTCGCTCTCTGTCTCTCAATATATCTGTCAATTTTTGTACCAAGGACTGGAATGCGAGCTTATTCCCCATCCCTCTTAAAAACTGTTAACCTCTTTATAACGAAGTTCAATTAGAGATCAAATATTTGTTTGAAAGATATTTTATTTTTGAACGTTTCTGTTAATGATAAAAATATCCATATACATATTTGTGATTTTTGAAAATAAATCAAATAGCGAAAAAGTCTTTTATTTCTTCGTCAAAATTTGTATATTCAACATGTACATTTACACTGTTCACTGCTAATCCAACAAAAGAAAGTTGTAAAATCAATACTCGATAATCAAGTAAACTTAAGTCCACTTAAGTGAAATTTCTAGTTTTAGTTAAGAAACTAATTAATCTGATTATATTAACACATTTAGATGATATACTGGAAATCAAGCAAAAAAATGTCGTGAAATCTGTTATCGATAGACAAGTAATGCAATCAATTTTTCAGAACAACTGTATCGGACTTCTCACGGAAATGTATTTAAGGCGGTCTTACACCTATCGGCCTCTGAGGCCAAAATCGCCTGAAAAATGAATTAAAATTAATTTTTAACAAAATAAGACAAGGTAGAGGTCCTTTGATCATTTTTATCCCGAAATATATTCCTTATTAAAAGAACTTTTGCGCAACTTCTTTTGGAGACCGGTTGATGGATTTTGACGAGTTGAAGTGCAAATTACTTATAATATATCCACCTATGGTACACAGCTCTGAATTTTGAAAATTTTTTCATAAAGTATCTTTTTATATAAAAAAACCATATTTTTGTTTTTAATTTTTTCAATGCTCATGAGGTGAAGTGTAAATTACTTGTGATACGTATGCTTGATATCCGCAGAGTAAATATTGGATGGCACTCCTGCCGCATTGGTGATCACATCAGCTTATTACAATGCTTCAAATGCTTAGGTTTTGGCCATTTTTCGGGGTCCTGTAAAAAGTCTACATGTTGCAGTAAATACGGTGGAGCACACGCGGTAAAGCATTGCGTGGCGACTTCACTCAAATGCATCAACTATACCACTGCGGGTATCAACTCTCTTCACAGCGCGATGGACAAAGAGAACTGCTCAATCCTACGTCGGATAGTTGATCGAAAAAATCACTCATCGATTATGGTAGTGATTAACACTTCGCAATTTATCGTATGCCATTTAAATGCACAATCAATTGACCCGCACTTTTCTGATATCTCTGCTATTTTACGCGAGAAAATCTACTCGTACTTGGAATCAGCGAATCTTGGCTGAAACCGTCTATGGCACCTTCGCTTTATGAAATTCCAGACTATCACTTAGTATTTGAGCAGGCAGATGTTTTCGATGGAGGCCAGAATTCTTTCTTATTTTGGAACGCGTGGAAAATCTGAAGGTATTGATCGTGCTCGTATACTGCTCACCTAAGACCACCACGAAAAGCGAATTTTGGAGTCCCGTCGAAAATGCCGTCAGCAGCTACTACAAGCCTTATGACTGCATGATACTTTTAAGTGATTTTAATGTCAAGCAGGTATCTTCGTTCGTGCGCTCCACCTTAGTACACTTACTTGAAGCGCTTAACCTAACTCGGGTGCTGTTCGGATCTATCCACCATCGCAGAAACAGCTATATAACAATCGACTATATATGCGTTAGTGATATCGATAAAGTATTATCGTATCGTCAACCCAGCATATCAGAGCATGATGTTTTCTTCGCCACTTTAACTTTAGAAGTACCACCCGCTGATCCTCGGGTAATTATTCACCGCTCTTTTAAAAATATTAACATAGCTTACTTTCGGCGCGACATGGAAAAAATAAACTGGGCCCAGATTATGCAAATCCGGAACATTGATACTGAAGTTGAGTTTTTTACATCTTTAGTATGTCTTGTACAATATGCACGCTCCTTATTTTAGAACACTCATTAAAGAGCGAAATAAGGCTTGGCGTAAGTGTAAACGCACTCTGCACACTCATAACCACAAAGTATACAAACAACTAAAAAAAAATTATAGAAACTGCTATTAAATATGCACAGTTAACGTACTTCAAGAAGAAGTTTACAGATGCGCAAACTACTGCCGAACTATGGTAGTGCGTCGATAAACTGGGACTTTCTCGTTGGGCCAATTTTACGTATACTTTGCCGTCAGACGTTGACACGATCAACGCTCACTTCAGAAGTGATCCAAACCTACGCCCTCTCAGCGACAATTACCCACGGCACGCATTTCGCCTGAGGAGCAGTATTATTTCAAACATGTTTCAGCGATCGACGGGATCGAAGCAATTCATGGATCGCATTCTAATGTATGTGGCCCGGACGATATATCCTGCAATTTCCCTAAGAAATGCTTACCGACCATTATGATACAGCACTGTGTTCTATTTGAAGAAAATATGGAAAAACAAAATATCTCGCGATCGCAAAAAGAAAAGACACATTAATCCAGTGGCATTTTAAATTTAAAGTAATGCAGAATATAGGTAAATTCTCCCAATGCATCGAAAATCAATTTTTGAAACAATTGCTTTTCTCTTGTGTGTTTAAACTTTCTATATTTCGGGAAGAATTCGGCCTATATTGAAAAAATACAAAAAAAGCGTTTTCTAAGAAATTAAAAAATTTCCATATATTTCAAAATTTACAAAAATTCAAGATTTTTTTATAGTTATGAAAAAATGTAAATTTATAAAAACTTAAATCAGTTAAGGTACCGAGTCTTTTCCTCGAGACGAAGAGAACGAGCCTTGGCCGACAAATACGGGCCGAATGCTTCTCGAGATATAGAAAATTTACATACACACATACAAGCGTAACAAACAAAACTTTTAGGGACCAATAGTCTCTTTGTGCAGACTTCAGAATAGAAAGACATACGAAAATATGACAAAAGTAATAATATCCCTCATTGTAGCCGTCGCCTAAAGATCGTAAAAAGGTCCCCAAAATTATGATTTCACATCCTCGGCTTTCGGGGACGGTCCTCAAAAGTGGAAGAGGTCTTCAAGTATTTTTGCACGCCTAAAAATGTCCTCGTAAGTAGCTTCGCACAGAAACACACGCACACACAAACACACACGCCCATAGTTAAATAAAATAGAAAAATTGAGTAACTATTTTGCAACAAGAGGACAGCATTTTTACAAAAAGTTTAAGCTTTGACCTCTGATTTAAGGTCATAAATTTGTTTTCGATCCATCGGGATAATTTTTCTGTATTCAGCATTACTTCTTTAAGATGTCACTGGATTGATGCGTCTTTTCTTTTTGCGAAAATAATAAATAATAATAATATTTTATTTTATCTATATTTTTTCAAATAGAACAGAGTGTGGCGGTTGCCGCGAGGGCAATACTGAGCTGCGGGGAGGAGCTGCACATAACATCAGCAGCAGGATTTTTAGTGGGTATTACTAACAATAGCCGAGCCCCACATAATATCTATCTATATGCGTAAAAGCATTTTTCCCCACCTCTTTAAAAAAAAAAAAATGAATCCACACACATTTTCGCACACACTCATTGTCAGACTCTATCGACACGGCTATTTGTAGGAACTCTGACACTCGAACGGGAGGGTCCACATTCTGCTGTCTAGGAATTGACGGGCCAATGCTCGCCATTGATTTGCACTATTTCCGCGGAACTAGCCTCTACCGGTCTCGGTGCCATGAGGGCCTTGTGGCTCGTGCAGCAACTCCTCCCCCGCTCCGTAGGAAAGGTACTACTACTGACAATCAATGTGATCAGTAAATAAATATATGTAGTAATTAAAACCCGTGTTAATGTGGCGATTAATCGCCACAACCTGGCCACACTGCTGGCAATACGTCAGCTATCTCCGATATTTTTCTCTCTCTCTCACTCTCGTATTCGAATGACCACTCAATCTCCTCGGGTTTCCCTACTGTTCTCGTCCTCTTTATCTCTGCTAACAAGTCTCTCACGCGCACTCGCACCTTTCATACTCTTCTCGCTCAATGTCTCTTTCTCCTTCTCACGCACTCACACGCATTATCGAACTCTACTTCTTTTTTCGTACTTGTTTTAACGGCGATCTGACAAGAAGTGACGCTCTATCGCGCGCTTTCCCCTTCTGTCTCTCGCGGCTCACCCTTATTCCGCACGCTTTTCACGCGGCTTCCGGGGTATTAGGCATTTTAAAACTAATCACCGACGCTAGTTACAGCGTCGTACTCCCCCTTGCTAGGCTGTAGCTAGGAAAACTAGCTGATGCCAATCATTCATACGGTCTCCCCCCTCTGGGCGAGGTAACCACTAACATCAGGCTGGTTTCTAATTCTTCTGAGCACCTGGCTCTGTCCGTAAGCAAAATTCAGAACGGGCGGTACTCCTTATCCTTGTCTGCATTCGCACATACACACACACACACACAATTTATATTCTGGCGTTTATTTTCATATTTACATGCTATGCTACCTCGTTTACACTACTATCCTTATTTCTAATGATGATGCACTCCAAAGACTGTACAGAGCAGAGTTACACGTACGTCGCCCGACAAATCCTGCAAGCTCTCCATCAGACGTACTGTCTAGCTCACAGAATACTGGGGGTTTGCTTGTGCGCGTGGCTGTTGATGCGCCGGCCAAACTTGAAGCTCGTCTCTTATCGGCGCAGCACGTTGCTCCGCATCCCCGACGCGCAGCTGCTCCTGGGTGATCGACACGCCGCCCAGCCTTTTATAATGCGCTTACAGTTGTACACGACTGAGCACCTCACAGTGCTGCTGCTCTTACCGCATTCGCACAGTCATCAATTCTTCACCGCTTACGCGCGGCCTCCTCGCCGCTCTCACCTACCTCTTTTCTCTACGGCGTTGAAGATTCTCAGCCATTATCATATCCCAAGTTCTCAGATTCGGTCCAAGCGTGGCCCTGTTGAGTTGTGCCGCTTCCTCCGCCAGCCGTCTCTCAGCTGCGAACGTACATTGCACATACTCCTCGCGTGCGCTACTGCAGCAGGGGCACACGGAGAGATCGGTGCCATGCCTGCCGCAGTTATAACAATACATGCGCAACTTCGGTAGGGGGCAACGAATCCAGTCATGCCCATCCTGCCAACAGTTAAAGCACGCGTATGCTGGTGGTTCTACTGTGGGACCGACTGGAATTGGCCTCACTCCTCCGAAGATCACCCCTTGGATTCTCTCCCTCCTCTCTTCCAGCGCTACTCGTCTTATCGGTGGCCCTGATTCGTATGATTTGGATGGCGATGGCCGTACAGATACATAGTCATCAACCGTGGGCTGCACGTTTGGATTGTGAGGGCGTGCACGTCGTCGTGCTCCTCTGGACATCATCGTCAGTGGCAGTGGCTATGTACTCGCGCGGTCAATACGATTTCTCTCCTTCTCAAAATACTCATCCGTTGCAACTCTCTCACGGCACATGGCGGCGCACGTGACGAGACGGCTTACGCATTGCTACGCAGATACAAATGAAGCTCGTCCTCTGCGCGCCGACACCCCTCGGCTTCACTATAGGCAGGCCCACTGTCAACTGCTTCCGTCGAAGCGCCTGCCGCTCTAACTAGCTCAACTAAAATATCCACGCCTCTGCTCGGCCATACAGCGCAACGTAGCTGCGGCTGTAAGCTTCCGTCTTTCCTCTATCTCTTACTCGTTCTTACGCCTTTTAAGCGAAGTAGACCGCTCTTTTGTCAGAGCCGATGGACGCTATGTCGTCTCTCTCTCCGTCGACGTCCATCTTGAGTCTCCACAGTACCTATATAAGATAGAAACATTGGTTATAGGTTTATGTTTGTAGCTCATCTTTGGTCCGTTATTCAACAAAAAGTACTCCGGCGTTTCATACCTAAACAGAAATAACTCCTACAATGCATGCGCTACTGACTTCCCGTCTACCTTTCTGATTGGCTACTTCCACCCATCTTGTAAAAAGATCTTGAAAAACAACTAATAATAAGTACTTGCACTTTCTTTTCCTCCAGGAGGAAACTCCATCAGATCAGCGGCAACTACTACCCACGCTCTCTGCTATTCTACTGCCCATCAAACCCTGCGTCCTGGTCTGCGACACTTTATACTTCTGTCACTGCTCGTACGCTCACACGAAATTACTCACGTCATAATACATCCCCTTTCCGTAGTACTCGCGCACGAGATGGCTGTATGTCTTATCTATGCATAAGTGTTCCGACTAGGGAGTGCAATGCGTTTCGCATATTACACGATCCCTGTTCTC
This sequence comes from Torymus texanus, assembly GCA_036873485.1. Taxonomy (NCBI): domain Eukaryota; kingdom Metazoa; phylum Arthropoda; class Insecta; order Hymenoptera; family Torymidae; genus Torymus; species Torymus texanus. The sequence continues at coordinate 2,486 of JAYJLV010113262.1, read as the reverse complement.
CTCTGGCAAAACCTAGCTTTAATATAGCCTCCCGTCTTCTACGATCGAGTCCTTGTATTTTAACGGCATGACCTGCACTTAGCTCAACATGCCCAGGTACCACGGATCACACACCTCCTCAAACGCGGTGGCTTCTATCTCACCCTCCTCGTACATACGCGAGAGCACGTTTGGAATTTGATGCAACTTACCTTTCCGGTGCACGACTTCGAAGTCCCACTGCTACGTCGTAAATGCCCATCGCGCTAACCTACCCATCGGCTCCTTTAAGTTTGTTCGAGTATATTCCTCGTTCGGAGGAATTTTTCTAACCTTGTCGCACCTTGGTTAGCTACCTCTCGCTTACGTCGAACGAGGTCTGTCCGTCAATCACCGGTCTCATCTTAAACTTGTCCAAAGCGCTTTGCGTCGGTGCGACACTTAATTACCTCAGTACCAGTTGGAGAGCCCTAGAGAGAAACCGCTACGCACACAAGAGAAGAAACTTCCACTAACTTCACTACTGGCAAAATGTAATTTAAGTGACGCGACCGACTGAAATAAACTACAATAGTTTTATTTTAAAGTATTTTGTGCTAGAGCGTTCATTATCATTTACCATCTCCTCCGACGAATGTACAATCTATTTTAAAAACATTTTCGCCCTTCGAGCCGGATTGCAGAGACGGAGTTGTTTATAACAGTGAACTTGAAAGCTAAAATGCTAAAAAGAAAGTGGCCAGCTCTCGAGGTAACTTCAAAGACACGCCAGTTTCCTCACTTTTGCAGCATCATCAAGCCACCGGTGACATCGACACCATTTCTTCCGCAGACAATGTGATGACGCATCATTTTCCTCGAGAGTTCACGGACATCGCCGTGAATATCCCTATATTTGGGGATCATCCATTACGTCAGCCGACATCATTAGCACGGTGGCATCATCAGTAGGGCCATCGTCATCCGATACATCCGCGCGCCTGACGCCTTTTTCGTCAAGCCGCCAGCTCGCTCATCGCACCTACATCTCGTTGCCGCCCTCTCTATCGGCCACCGGAACGAGCGAGTCAGCGTGCCAGGACACGCAGCTGCAGGCGTCACGAGCAGACAGCAGCGGACCATCATCGACTTACAGCGCTGGCAGGTAGGTGAGGCGGCCATTTACGGAGCAACGTCGGGCGCTCTCTCTCTCTATTTTTCTCGTTGTAAACAGAACGACGAGCAGGTGCGACAGCCACTAATGGCCAGTAGCGCGCTCTCTGCGCACCTCTCGCCTTCGGAAGAAGTGGCAATATTAGTTACGAGGGCGCTCTCCCGCTCTCGATGGGTATTCATCGAGTCAGACCGAGGCAGTAAGCCCGCTCGACCACAAGGCTCTCTCTATCTCTCTTCGCAGAGTTAGGGACAGGCCCCTCAGGAGAGGTCTGAAGCCGCCAGTTATCCCCAAGCACGATCGTGAAGCACTCGGTAACTCATTTCACATTATAACCACCTATATCTCGAACACGGTCATTCGTGATTTTCCCACCTTAGTACGATTTAAAACCGCACTCCATAATTTGATTTTCAACCTTGATGAAACATCACCATTCCATCAATATGTTCTTACATTCCGAGAAGTATTTTGACATATGTACATTCAGTCGCGTTCACCCTTCATCATCTTTCACCAAACTCACACGAAATAATCATCAGCGCTGTTACGTGAGAGATTATATCGACCTCTCCGTAATGGCAAATCTAAATTTTTGGTTTCCGTTCCGAGAGATCTATCGTTCCCTTACCTTGGGGCCTGGCTTTCCTTTATGCTTGGGATAGATAAGGTTTATGTTTTATCTAAGGGCTAGCGCAAGGTATATGGCAGTTAGTAGGTTAGAAATCCGTAAGTGATTTCCTACTAGAATCGCGGGATTAGGTTGAAATAGCAGTAACAAATCTGAGTTAGCAACCGAATAAGGGGGGGGGGCATGAACGTGACGATGTTTAAGTAATAAAGTATTTAATAGTTAATAGTAAGGGTTTAAGTGTTAATTGAAAAGTTAAATATCCGTTTACTAGCCCCAACTACACACCCAAATTTACGGTTTAAAATTAAGTAAATTATGCTATTAAGGTTTCATATCTGAATTGAACATGGAGTGTGAAGTAAAAGTGAATAACATTAACTTAATTTTCAATCATTATTTATGTGGAAAATTACCAATTACCAAAGAAATTATCAAAAACAAGAAATAATTATGCCAGGTGATTTCGAACGTAACAATAATAATTTCGGGTTAATTTATGTCTTCAATGAATATTTATAGGATACACATATACGCATAATAGTTATACGGGGTGTACTAAAAGTATGGCAACAGCGGATTATCTCTCCGGGAAAGCATTTTTGGGAAAAAGGTTCAATACAAAAGTTTTATAATTTTTTCCTGCCTTTCAGATGGTGACCTTGGATTTGACTTTGACTATGACCTTGAAGGTCATGTCAAGGTCATATTTAATTTCTTAAA